>JAUTDX010003799.1:0-35392 GCA_030844895.1 Ambrosia x helenae | reverse complement strand
AACGTGTTGAGCAGCTCATTCTCTAGGGTTTTGGTGGTCTAGATTGCACAAAATTATCAGTTGTGGCATAGTTGTTTTCTTTCCAGGTGTATTAACTGTCTGTTCTTTAATGGAAATCTGATTTTGTTCATCTTGTTGTGTCGGTTGTTCATAGTTTATCTATATCTTCGTTTTACAAAGATTCATCACTCAAAACACCTAATCAATAAGTGTTTCTGAGTGGACAACAATCATTTGCACTAACAGATCTAGAATTTCGGGACTTACAATTTGGTATCAGAGCCTTCGTGCTCTTGATTGTATCTGTTTAGATACCAAAACCCTCATCTAGTTGGTTTCTTGAAGTTTTATAAACATTCTTCTATGGTTTTATCAAAAATGATTCAGAAATGGTTAAGTTTTATGTTTCTAAAGTGTTAAAAGGTGTTTGTAATCAGTAGACAAATTATCCAAGAATTTCATATCAGTTAATAGATTTGGATGACATCAGATTGTTTTTTTTTTTTGAGTGAGTTTGTTTGAAGAATATCTGACGGCTGGGCGTACTTAAATCTATACCCATCGTATTTATTTCATATATATGCGTACTTGGGTATTCAAATCTTCAAAGCTTCAAAAATATCTTTGTCTCCGCATATTTAACTAGGGTTTCTGCACACTTAACAGAAAACCCCTAGTTATTTGCGTATTTATCATAATAGTGCAGTCTTTGTGTACTTATCTAGGGTTTCTGCGTACTTACAAGAAAACTCTAGTTATTTATGTACTTGTCATCACAGCGTACTTACCAAAGACTGCGCATTTATTCGAGACGAGAAATTGACTGTGTACTTGTCGATCTTTCAGGTGGCTGCATACTTGTGCTGTGGGTGTTGATTTTGCTGCGTACTTACCAAAGGAAACTTTAGAGCAGTGATTTAGTCTTCTGCGACTATATCATAGTGTACTTATTTAGTGTGTTCGGGTCGTTACTCTGCCCGACGTACTTGTGCCATCAGATCATCAGACTCTTATTGGACTGCATATTTAGACTTTGGACTGCGTATTTAGGACCTTTGGACTTGAACAAAAAATCAAACTTAAAATCAACTTAAAACAATGTCTGGGTAACAATAACAATCTCACAATGAATCCCATAACCTAAGCTGAACTGGAAACTGGAACCATAACCCGCATTCCCAAGTTATAAGGGTGCGGATGACTATGGAACAGGAAGAACCGCATGAAAGCTTTCTATTATGTGAATGACTTTACCTAATGGACCTAAGTTCAACTCGGACCTCACGTCCCAATGAGGACTACAGATGCAGGAGAGGTGCTCAAACTCTGATCCAACTACTTATACAAACCTTGATAAGCAGTTGTTGCAACGTGATCACAAGGGCCTACGGTGCTCTCACCATGGCGTTGTCGAATGATGTGTACAACATGATCGAAGAGTACACCTCTGCTCATGATCCGTGGTTCGCGCTGAGTGAGTATTATGAAGGAAATGCAGAAATGATCCAGAACAAACAAGATATGGTGCAAAAGGAATATGATATGTTTGGGAGTATTCGAGGTGAAAGTTTGTCATCCCACATCGACAGGTTCATGAGCATGCTAACCAAGATGAAGAAAGCCGGTATTCCAGTCAACAACAGAAATTTGATTAAGAAGTTGTTAGATTCACTCCCTAAGGAATGGAGTTTGCAGTGCATGTTGATAAGGAAAGAGTATCTGGATGCTCAGTCCACTCTAGTTGATCTCATCAACACTCTGAAGTCTTTTGAAATGGAATAACCAAAAGAGAAATGAATCAGACAGTGCCGAAAGTTGCTCCAAGCAGTTCTTAATCTGGCCTTAATGACTCCAGTTGGTGGAATAGGTTCGAGTTAATCACCTGTCTATGTGGACTCAGTCGGTGGTGGCAGTTCAAGTTCTCGAAAGGCAGTGTCTTACCCGAGAAGACAGCAAAGATGCTCAATCCACAGACCACAAAGCTAGCTACCGAACATGTTGAACTCTTTAACACGTTCATGAGTAGCTTTGAAGCTTTAAAAACTGGTGAGCTCAAGAATGAGATTATGTCTCCTGAAGATATGTACCAGGTTGATCCAGATGACATGGAAGAGATGGATCTCAAGTGGCAGATGGCTATGATTACTTTGAGGGTGAAGAGATTTCAAGACAGGACTGGAAGGAGAATTGAATGGAAAGGCTGGTTTCAACAAGTCAAAGCTTTTACGTTATAACTACAAGACACTTGGACATTTCAAATATGAATGTCCTAATCTGAATCAAGCTGAAATTAAACATGCTAAGAGAGTGGTGGCAATTACTGATGGAACTGAGGCTAGTGAGAAGGATACGCAGAAAGCACTGGTGTTGAAGATTTTTGACTGGGAGAGGAGGCAGCAGCCGCTGAAGCATATGTAAACGAAACGTTGATGGCTAAGATTTGCACCAAATCCACAAATGGTGTGAACTCTCTGGAAGGATCGTTAGTGAGTATGCCAAAAGATGGAATGCAAGAAAATGTTGGTTTGAAGGGAGTGTTGATTGATGATAAAGGTAAAGGAGAAGCAACTGAGGAAGCCCTGATAGCTGAGAAGATACTTTCTACCAAAGCAGATGAGAAGCTGCAGGAGGCCCCCAAGAAAGCTGATGAGAAGGATTTGGTAAGTATTCCTCTTGAAATAAAAACAAAGTTGTGCTCACCAAGGTGTGTTACAGCAGTTGCTTGCTGTTTGTCGCACAACTGAAAAATCTTAAGAGAAATGGATGATATTCAAAAAATTAACAATGAAATCAAAGAAAATGAGCTAGCATATCAGCGAAAGTTGAATGCAACTCTAGCTGAAATGCGAACTCTAAAAGAATTTGTTCTCAAAAAGGATTTTCCGATAAATGATTTAACATCAAAGTTAGAAAAATCTAGAAATGAAACAAATCATTTTCAGATTATTGTGGACAAATGGAATGTAAGCAATCAGGCTCATGCTGATCTAGTAGATTGCTCAAGGCAATCTTTTGTTAAAGATGGAATTGGTTATGAGTGTAAAGAGTGTCGTCTTATACGGGAAGATCATAGAAGAAGTTTACATATGCCGCCACCGGGTTTCAAGGACCCTCACTATTCCAATAGATAATACAAACTGGACAAGGCTCTCTATGCTCTTCATCAAGCTCCTCGGGCTTGGTATGAGACTTTGTCCTCATATCTGTTGCGAAATGGATACACCAGAGGGAAAATCGACATGACCCTGTTCACCAAATAAGTCAACAAACACTCCATACTTGTCCAGATATATGTAGATGACATTATCTTTGGTTCAATTGATGAAAATTTATGCAGGGAATTTGAAAGCATCATGAAGTCTCAATTTGAAATGAGTATGATAGGGGAACTGTCATTTTTCTTAGGTTTGGAGGTCCAACAGAAGGAAGATGGAATTCTCATTCATCAGGCTAAATATACAAGAGACATCTTTGCAAAATACAACCTATCAAACTGCAAACCATGCAACACTCCTTTTGCCGCTCAAACCACTCTTGTACCAGATCTTCAAGAACTATCAGTGAATCCCCACATATATCGATCCATGATTCGATCATTGATGTAACTCATCGCCATCAGACCAGACATCATGTGGGCAGTTGGATGCTGTGCTCGTTTTCAGTCCAATCCCAAGCAATCTCATGAAACTACAGTCAAAAGAATCTTCTGCTACCTCAAAGGAACACCAAACTAAGAGTGATAATTTTTGATTTAATTGCTTACTCTGATAGTGATCATGCAGGTTGCAGGATTGATAGAAAATCTGTCTCTAGTGGTTATCAATTTTTGGGGAATAGGCTTGTATCTTTGTAGAACAAAAAGCAGACAACGGTGTCTATCTCCACTGCTTAGGCTGAGTACACCGCCGCGTCCAGTTGTTACTGTCAAGTGTTGTGGACCAAAATCAACTATTGGATTACGGGGTGAATGTCATGAGAACTCCTATTTTTATTGATAATGATGCTTGTCATGACATCGTGAAGAATCCAATCGACCATTCTAAAACTAAACATATTGAGATTCGGTTTCACTCTATTCGCGATGCCCACGATAAAGGTTAAATACAGGTGTTGCCAATCGATACTGCTGATCAAAAGGCAGATATCTTTACAAAGGCTTTTGACAAAACCCATTTCCGCCAATTGGTAACTTGGCTGGAAATGATAAATTTTGAATAGTTTGTTAAAAAAATGTTATATTATAGAAAAAATCTTATTTTCCTATAAAACAAGATTTTTGGGGGAGAAAGCAAAACCGGTCTATCTCTTTTGCAAACTTTCAAGAAATGATAGGAATAAATTATATTTTGTCAGCGTGTGAATAGGATCCAGAGGATGTTGCGGCTTCAAGCAATGATGTGTCGGTAGATTCAGCTTCAAATTGAGTAAACTGCTACTAGGTGATTAACAGTAAAAATCTGCACGAAAACCTGGATACCCACTGTGTATTAAGTCTGCACAAGCTGAGTCCGGTCATACATAGGTTGAGAGATCAAAAGACACAGAAAATCTTGTGCATATATAGTCAAAAGACACCTAAGAGTGCAAGCTACAAATGCGGGGCTAATCAATTAAGTGAGCAGCAAAAGACCCGCAATGTTAGTGACGTGCAAAAATACCTAGATAGCTCAACAAGCAATTAGATGATCATCTTCTTTGCTTATGGAAACATAGACCTGAAGCTCTCATCATCTGATTGACATAATGACCATCTTCTCTGCTTATGGAAACATAGACCTGAAGCTCTCATCATTATATCTCGATAAACCTTGAGGATTGGTAGGCTTATACCTAGCACAAGTGGGGTCCAAAAAAATTTTCGTCAATATTACCAAAACATGATAAATCTCATCACCAAACGTATGTTGAAAGATGAGACGCATGGATTTAAGTGGACATATATACCGACAATTTTTCTTGGGCTGCAGCTATCCAATGGAAAGTTGAAATATGATCTGGCAGGTATGGTTAGTATGATCTTGTGTGCAGAAGGTGAGAAACGGTTAACCCTTAATTATTTTGGTTTCAATTTAAAACTTTTTGGGCTTTCCAGATTTATTATTGAGCCCTGCGTACTTGTTGTAAGTACACAGCCCCATATGTCTTGTGTATATATAGTTCAGTAAAATTTTTTTACAACAGTCAATTCTCTTAAAACCCTAATCACATCATCATCCCAAACATCATCCATCTTCATCCGGTTTAACAAGTTTAACACCCAAAACCCTCATAAACACCCTTAATCCACCTGTTAATTCTCATTCTCATTTTTAAGGTAGTTGTCGCATTCAACTGATTCGTTGTTGTTGATACAGGATTCACGAGACTTGTATGAAGGATTTAGTAGGGTTTTTAAGTTTGGGATTTAAACTCGTCTAGTCGTATTTGTTTCTTGGATTTGTCACTTGTTTCTTGAAGCTGCGCATTTGTTTCTTGGTTTGAATTATGAAACCCTAACCCTGCGTACTTCAAATCTTAAACGAAAGTTTAACTGTCAGCGTATTTGTCAAATACGCTGGCTGCTTGGACAAGGGATAGGGTTACCATGTCCAAGACTTTATCTTCTGCGTACTTAAGAACATTGGCTCCTCTGATCAGTGTTTGGCTTTGATTGACCTGCGTATTTGTTGACCTAGGACATATTGGACTGGACAGCGTATTTGACCTTGGACAATCAACCTATTATATAAAACTAACTTGTACATATTAAGTTCAACATTTTAACACATACACAGACAAATATACTATAAGCTCGTCTAAATTCGTCGTCCGTCTAAGTCTATGTCATCAATCTGTGGTCACATACATCATCTTGAAAACTCTAACTTGATTTTCGTTCACATGATCAGGAATAGATGGAGCTTCCGTGGGACGGTATAAGAAAGCACAACCAGTCAGTCAATCTGAATACAGGGGATAGCAAATTCAGAGATGTTGTCGTGTGGATTCGACGAAGCAGGATCTGGTATGCAGTTGAACACAATTTGCCAGTTTACGTAGACCACATTGAAGATTTTTGGAGATCCGGAAGATATGGAGTCATCAATCGTGTCAAAAGAATCAACGCAACTGTTAGAAACAAACCCGTGATCGTCACTAAAGATACTGTCAGAGATGTTTTGAGGCTGAGAGATCATCCGGGAGATTACCGACACTTGAGGAAAGAAGATCTTCTCAGAGAATTCAAGAAGATTGGGTATGAGGGAGACTTCTCCTCAAGAAGCGACATTAAGAAAAGTATGCTGACCCGAGACTGGAAGCTGATCTGCCATGTGTTTACAATGTGCCTTTCCCATAGAAAAGGTGGTCGTGATGCATTTAGTCCGGAATGGTCAAGTGCTATGATTAAAGTCTGCAAGAATGAACCGTTCAATCTATCTGGGATGATCTTTGACTACATGGTTAAGAATCCTAAGGCTACAACTACAAAATTTGCTATGTATCCTAGGTTCGTGCAAATGATGATCATTTCACAGCAAGAAAATCTTCCAAGAGATTTAAAGAACGTGTTCGATTTCGTCGTTGCTGTTAGAGTCTTCTCAGAGTGCAACACTGCCAATTGGGAACCAATGTTTAAATTCATGTACACAGCTCAACGATACCCCCATCATTGTAGACATGTATAACAAGATTCAGAAGAGAAAACGGGAGGTGGAGGAAGCTAGATGATAAGCCACTACTTAAACAGGTCCTACTTCCACTCCACAGACTGCTGAAGAAAGAGCACAACAAAAGGCCAGAGGAAAGAGGCCCGCTATGGAAGAACCTCCATCTAAAGTCCCTAAGATTAAAAAAGAAAGGATTGTTGGGAGAACGCAGAGAGTCACTGACTGAAGAACAGTTACAACAGGCACGTGACTTGCAGCTGATCTCAAAACAAGCAAAGATTGAGAAAAGAAGAAGGAGAGCAAGAATATCTGAAGCTGAGGCTCCAGTTGTTGAAACCGAGGAAGATAGAGAAGCCGAGGAGTTGATTGCATCTGTATTTGGTGACCAAGATCAACCAGGACCATCCACTGCTAGGGTTCCAATCCTTAAGGCTCCTCCCAAAAAGAAACAAATCGTACTATCCACTTCAGTCCCAGCAGCAAGACGACCCAAAACCAGTGCATTAGGAACTATATGAATCTCTAGTAAAGGAAGTCGGAAAGACAGTTGCAAAGAAATCTGTACCTTGAAGAGTTCTATTCACAACACACAAGAGCTGAAAAAAGGAAGCTGAAAAAGGTGAAGCACAAGAACAAAAGCTTAGAATAGACTGTTAAAGATCAAAGCAACCTAATCAAGTTCCAGAACAATGTTCAAATAAAGATGTTTGAGATGATTCAAGAACTGCAGAAAACAACAGAACATTGACCAAAGTGGCTCCCTAGAAGAGAGGTTACTGTCCCAACTCTCCATCAAAACATTCATCATAGTAAGGAAGCTCACCAAGAAAGAATCATATCTTAAGTATGACGCGTCAAAAGGACTGTTCATTATCAAGCGTCGAGGGGAGTCATCTAGCACTTCAGAAGTGAGCATAATCTACAATCTCTTCCGCGTTGGGATATCTGGGGAGCTTGGAAGGCTGAACATTATCAATCCAACTCACAACTCAATCGGGAGCGGTCTTGCTAGCCTTATTGAATGCGTAGGGTGTCGAAGAAAAGGATTGATCCTGCTACTTGCTAAGGAATGATTACTTATGTGATAGATTCCCTGAAGGTTGTTACCAGAGTTCCTTTACATGCAGAGCTTCCAGTAATGCTGAAAGACATGGAGAAATCGTTTTATGATAGTCTAACGGGTGAACCTGTGATAAAGACCAAGGAGGGTACTAAAGTTATGAGGTTTTTTGATCCAGTGGATGTGTTTATGCTCAATCTATCTGATTTGACAATGCTATTCGCAAGCAAGATTAAAGTGGGAGCATGGAATGCATTGTATGAAGAAGCTATGTTTTTCCAGCGAGCGGTGGACCGAGCAATGGCATTGAAACAAGATATGTTGGTTGTGGTAAACAAGATTAATGCAGCAGACAGAACAAAAGAACGTGATGAGGCTAAAAAAGCAAGGGTTGCAAGAGAGAAGTCTACAAAAGCTGCTGCTGACAAAGAAACACAACCAGAAGTTGTTAAAGCCCTGGAGGTGATTGTCTCAGAACCTACTGTACAGGAAGAACATGTAGATGTGGTTATTCCAGAAACTACTGTGCAGGAAGAGCACGAAGAGGGGGAGACACGTGATATCTCGGTGTGATGCAGAATGTGGAAGATCTGGTAGCTGTGGTCTAGGGGGGTATTGGGCTTAGTTGAGACCATAGTTACCAGAACAAAGACTTTTTGGTAGTTTATATGATGTTTTGATAGTCAAGGGACTGAAATTGTAATTAAGCTACAATTTCTAGGGTTTGGCTGCTGGGCTGCGTATTTAATGTAAGGGCCCTGCGTACTTAAGTTAAGTACGCAGGTCCATTAGTTCAGCCTATATATAGAACGTGTTGAGCAGCTCATTCTCTAGGGTTTTGGTGGTCTAGATTGCACAAGATTATTAGTGGTGCGTATTTGTTTCTTTCCAAGGTGTATTAACTGTCTGATCTTTAATGGAAATCTGATTTTGTTCTTCTTGTGTGTCGGTTCTTCATAGTTTATCTAGTATCTTCGGTTTTACAAAGATTCATCACTCAAAACACCTAATCAATAGGTGTTTCTGAGTGATAACAATCATTTGCACTAACAGATCTAGAATTTCGGGACTTACAATAATATCATCCAAATTCACCGATTTTCACACACAACCCACAAACCCACTGTTGGGTAAGTTCATACCATGAACTTCAAGGATTTCCCACCTAGGTTAGTATTAGCATGATTTACCTAAGATTATATCATGTTAAGGCTCTCTTATACTAGAATGCCTTCCCTAGCTATCAATTTATCAAAAGCATATACCCAAGAATTTTGACATCGTCACATACATCTAAAGGATGAGAATATGGGTGAAATAAAAGGTTACCTAGATGATTGTTGGGTCTTAGATGACCAAAATTTAACTCATGCAAAGGCTAACAACCAGCTTGTTGGATTAATTTGCCCAAATTCAGGGATTAAGGACTTGTATGTGTAGTGTATGTTTTTTTTGGCATGAGTTGATAACTAGGGAATGAATTCCTGATTTGGTTTTGTGAAATTTTTAAACCCATGTTTGCCTTTTGGTAGGGTTAGTCGCTCAAGATTCATTAATCAAGTTTTTAATGTTTTTCACTAATGATTTTTCAATGAAAGTGTATATGTGTAGTGGTTTCATTAATGTCATGTGTTAACTAAATCAGGTTCCAAATCGCATATTAATTGATAAACATACTTAAGAAATTTGGGGTGTTACAACTCCACCCGGTTAAAGAGGGTTTCGTTCGTGGAATCGAAATTACGTACCGAATAGGTCTGGATAGAGCCGTTTCATTTCCTCTTCGGACTCCCACGTGAGGTCTGATCGCTTTTTGTGTTCCCATCTGTCTTTGACTTGCTCTGAGCTCTTATTTCTAAGGAGTTTCCTTTTTCGATCGAGAAATTCTATAGATCACGCCACATAGTTTAGCTTATCGACGATTTCAATTTCTTTCAAAGGTATGTACGTTGCTTGATCCGCCAGGAACTTTTGGAGGTATGAAACATGGAATGTATCATGTATACGGTTTAGCTCTTCGGGTAGCTCCAACCAGTAAGCGACTCGTCCCACGCGTTCAAGGATTTTGAATAGCCCGATAAACCTCGGGCCCAACTTTCCTCTTTTTCTAAAGTGAACAATCCCTTTCCATGGGGAAACCTTTAACATTATGAATTCTCCTGTTTGGAATTCTATAGGTTTCCTCCTTTTATCCGCATAGGATTTTTGTCTATCTTGTGGCGCCTTAAGATGCGCACGGATTACATCTATCTTCTCATTAGTTGTCTTGACTACCTCTTTTTGCGCGAGTTCACGTCGACCCGCTTCACCCCAACATATGGGTATCTGAAGCTTCCTCCCGTATAGTGCTTCAAAAGGGGGCATGCCAATGCTAGCATGAAAGCTATTATTGTATGAAACTCTGCCAATGGCAAGTAAGTATCCCAAGTTCCCCCGAAATCGATAATGCATGCCCGGAGCATGTCTTCAAGTGTTTGAATAGTTCACACTCCCTGTCCATCGGTTTGCGGATGGAAACCGGTGCTAAGCAACACTTTAGCGCCCAATTTTGTTTGAAAGTCGCGCCAAAAATGCGATGTGAACCGGGAATCTCGGTCGAAGATGATTGTCACGAGCACCCCGTGACGTGCGACTATCTCATTCAAAAACACGTCTGCCATTTTCTCAGACGTGTACGTTTTGCGTATCGGGATGAAATGCGCGCTTTTTGTTAATCGGTCTACGACCACCCAAATCCTATCGAAGCCCCGTGTCGTCTTAGGTAACTTAGTTAACAGGTCCATAGTAATATGTTCCCACTTCCACACCAGTATCTCTAAGGGTTGAAGTTTCCCGTATGGCTTTTGATGCTCCGCCTTGACTTGCTTACAAGTCATGCACCTTTTAACGTGTTTCGCCACATCCCGCTTCATTCCGGGCCACCAATAGTTAGATTTTAAGTCTTTATACATTTTTGTGTCCCCGGGTGAATGGAATAGCGAGATTTATGGGTTTCTTAGAGTAATAGGGATTTGACCCCACACGTGTTCGGAACCGAAACCCTCCCAAATCGGGTTTTTAGAGCTCTAGGTCCTTCCACTAGGTCTTTCACTTGGCCCACACTGCTCTCCCTTTTCCAACTTTTTGGCTTTACAGCTTCAACTTGTGCTTCCCAAATTTGATCTAAGAGGTGCGAGGTTACCACAAGTTGCATAGATCGTACATGGATGGGAGCATACTCCGTCTTACGACTTAAAGCATCGGCCACTACATTGGCCTTTCTGGGGTGGTAACGAATTTTACAGTCATAGTCCTTCACCGTATCCAACCACCTCCTCTGTCTCGTGTTTAGATCCTTTTTGTCAAAGAAATATTTGACACTTTTGTGATCTGTGAAAATTGTTATCTTCACTCCGTATAAGTAGTGCCTCCATATTTTAAAAGCAAATATTACGGTTGCTAATTCGAGGTCATGTGTTAGGTACTTCATTTTATGAGCTTTTTGTGGGATCATGTTTCTTTGTAACAGTCTCTATTTAGAACAGTTTAAATCAAAGTTAATGTGCAGCGGAATAGTAAGGGGCTGTTTGATTTTTGCTCAGAAGCACTCCTGATCTCTTTTGTCTGCGCCGCGCAGACGTTTAGAGTCTGCAGATTGTTTGTTTTTTGGAAGACCTTTCACTCAGAAATGTCTTCCTGACCTCTTCTTGGTGCAGACTTGTTCCAAGGTCTTCAAAGGTCCTCTTCTCTTCTCTTCTCTTCTCCTCACCCAGCACTACCACCACCTACCACCGTCCACCACCACCACAGTACACCACCACCACCACCTACCACCGTCCACCACCACCTACCACCGTCCACCACCACCACCACCGCCAACACCCACCACCAGCTCTACCGTCCACCAACACCACCTCCACCGTTCACCACCACCACCCACCACCACCACCGTCTACCACCAAACTACTGTAAAAAATCAGTTTATTTAAATTTTAGTTTATTTCAGCAGCCTGGAAACGTTAACAAACAAACAGTATTCTTCTTGCAGACTGCAGACCTTTGGTCCACTGCTTCTCCTGCAGAAAAAACAAACAACAGCTAAATGTTCTAATTTAACAGTTCACTTTTTATATCAGTAAATGCTCCCCCTTAAATGATTAACCAAAGTGCAACAAGTGTATATGAGAATCTAAGCAGTTCATGATCAAACAATTAAAATATATTCAAGTAATAATTCTCATATGATGGATAATGGATTTCTGATTCAAAGTTTGTGTATTTCCAAGTTAATAAATAGAAGGTATGAACCCTTCTATTTATAGACTACAAAATGTATATAAGAAGTATAATAATAATAGTATAATACTACAACAGGCTGTAGCATTAGTACTTGTACAAAATGCCTATTAAAATACAATTAAACTATAAACAGCTGAAGATAACGACGGTGGGATGCTTCTACCAAAACTGCTGATTAAGTATGAAATTGCTGATGAGTAAACCATCAGAGGTTGGTCTTCAGTAGTTGTTCTTCAGATGTTCTATCTGGTTTATTTTCAGAACTTTACTCTTCAACACTTATGATTTAGTATCACCTCTTCTTCAGTACTTGCATATTCTTCTTCAGCACTTCTTTATACTTAAAAAATGTTGCAGAGAGGATATTAGACTAAGGTTAAAATGCTTATCAATCCTCTTTGTAGAGTACTCGAGATAACCTTCTAAAGGCGTATGGTTTGAATCAATTGTCTCTTAGGAATCCATAAGGACTTTAGTTAACAATATCATTAAGGGGAAGTACACACTCAAGTGACGCTTCTTTAAATTTGATTTCAAAACCCATTATCTTTTCTTTATTTATTTTTATGTTTTTATAAAAAAAAACAACAAAACCACTATTATTAACTTGACTAGACGTAAACGACATTCGCACTTGCCCCAGCGTGTTGTTTTGAGTGATCACATCTTACTATGATTTATAAATTTCAATTTTTTGATCTGTGTAAAAACGGGCTAAAAACATGGTTGGAGCTTTATGGTGGCCCGAGGGTGCCCCACCATTTTTTCGCTAAATAGTGTAAATCTAAGCCTTTCGTCGGAAATTTTTATACCTATTGTGTTCGGTCCCCTCCGATTTAAGGGCTTCGTGACTTTCAGTCTCCAAAAAAAAAATTCAAGCTCCGCAACTAGCTAAAAATAAACATTATTTATATAGACTCATGCACCTTTATACGCATATAATAGCATGCTATGTATATAAGTGCGCACCGTTATACATACTAACAAGCATATCAATGTTTAACAAGCCGTTTCACTTAAAAGATACAATATTTGCTCAGATTAAAAAATTAAAATGATAGATTATAATATAATTTAAAAGAAAATCGTTACCTATTATATCCGTTCAGAAAATAATGAACGCTGATAAAAAAAAATAAGTTAATGATTTTCTTTATCTCTTAGTCATAACTAACATCAAATTGACTACCAAAGTGACACCTTCTCATTAGGGTCGTAATTTACTTTGAACTCCACTTCATAAAATCTATTTAAACTAGTATGCAACCCCGCGCTTCGCGGCGGGTTTTGGTGGTGGCGTTTTGCATGGGCTGATGTGTTATAAGAACCAGATTTTGGAAGTAAGCAACTATTATAAGTTATAAGAATAAAAAAAATTGCAGTTAGTGTTTACAACACTCTTTTTATTACATATTTGTATGTACAAGCACTTGTGAGTTGTGAATAAAGCAACCCTCTTCTTAATTCTTACCAAACCAACTCTCTTCTTAATTCCTAAACTAAAAGTTGGATCACATCATCTATCCTCATAGCTTATGCATTTTTTCCCTGCAACCCAGAAGGAAGTAAAAGGTTGTTCCCAAAAGAAATAATTAACCATTGACATGGTAATATGATATTATATAGGAAAAAAAACAACTCAAATAACTAAAATATCCAATTAGCAAAGACTAAATTTTTTTTTACAGAACACTGCAGCGCAACCGCGTCAGCCGGAAAGACCGGAGCCGGCCACCACCGGTGAAGTAGTTAAGTATAATTTATATGCCTAATGAATTAGTTTTTATAAAACTGTAATTGGTAAGTGGTGCCGTGTTGCTCATTCATGAGGCTCATAAAGCTTTTATAATTGATAAATAAGTAGCTGAATTAGCTGTCATTTTCTTTAAAACTCATTAGCCTGCCTTGTGAATTAGCTTTTTATAACACGTGTAGTTATATACCTCATGAGTTAGTTTTATAGAAAATGGCATGATATGTTTTATTTAAATGATAACTAAGTTTATAAATCTGAACATGTAATTAGCTTAGCTAGGCATAAAACATGTAATTACCTGACAAAAAAAGGAGGCATGTGTGAGCATGTATTGATGTATTATATACCACGCTTAGACTTGTGAATAAAAGCAATCATTCATGCATGGGATTCTCCCAGCTATAAAATCATCAAAAGTCGAAAATCAAAATTCGAACATTCAGGGTACTAACACAAAACAACCACCTATGAAAACCAAATAATTTAAAAAACCAAGCAAGCCCATACTAAAGGTAATAAGTAGCAACAGGAACCCAAACCAAAAGATAGCTGAAGTATTATATGCCTGACTTGGACAGTTTCAATAGAACAGTATGACCCGGTTTGTAATCTAAACAACACAAGCTTTTATCTAAGAATTCATGCCTCGTGGAAGCTTATATCAAACATTCAATAATCAATACTATAGTTTGATTAATCACCAAATAAATTGTAAATTCCTTTGACATAATATGAAAGGTCTGCATGTTTGACTTGATCAAAGTAAATCAACAGAAAAGTATCAAAAGAAACTATAGCATTTCATCGAACACCTTGTAGGCATGGACGCGAGAGGAAAACAATCAGAAGGCATACGTTCGTATCAACACCAATTCGAAAACAGTCTCAAGAACAATTCCTTAGCATCACAACATGAACATTGATACAACATTCAATCACAGAACAACTAATTTGGGAAAATTGAAAGGAAACCTGATTCATGTTTAATAGACGTAAACACCTACGAATCAAAGAAATCGTCTACGACTGGGATTAACGCATGACATTGGACATCAACAAACCCAGTAATGCAAAAGAAATAAGATGGATGCTGGACGCACCGATTACTCTGTAGCAAGTACAACAACTGCAAATCTCTTTGGTGGATAATGAAGATGTGGTTTGGTAAAAAGAAAATTATGCAACAAAAAATCTTAACAGAGCAAAACACGTCAACAGGAGAAGAGGATATAGTGAAGTTAAATACGTGTAACAGCTGAGGACGGAGGAGACGAATAGGGCGGCCTATCTATTCTATCATCATCATCGTCATCGAGCCAACTTATATGTGATCAAAACACAAAGTTAGGGTGTAAGTTGAAACATCACCAAAAACCCAAACACAGACATAGATCGTAACATTTAGGCCAAAATTAAAACTCAGGTTAAAGAGCCTCACCTTAGTTGACGATGTCGCTCGACACTCTGTTTATTTCACCGTTCGGAGTTCCGATTCATTTGCCGGAAACCATCCATTGCCGGAAGCGCCTCCTACCGAAATCGATTTCCACCATTCCCACTCCCTTCTTGGATCTGCAATTGCTCGAAGCGGTTGCTCCGGGGCTAACAATCGCTGATCACCCCATCCAGATGTGATGATGAATTGATGATGATGTTTGTGACTCTGTGGGTGTGTGTGTGAGAGAGAGACAGAGAGAGAAAGCAGGTGTTGGTGTTGTGTCTGCGAGAGAGATAAAAGGAAAGAGAATTATTTAAGAATAAAATAATAGACAATTGACAAGTCTGGAACGTTGGATCAAAAACCAACGGACAAGATGCGCCGACTGTTTATAAGGGGAGACAGATTTTGTTTATATATAGAATATGATACATCTTTTAAGTACACTAGTGGGATGCCCGCGCGATACGGCTGGGAATACAACACTTAAAGGTTGAGCGATTCAGGGCTAGCTCGAGTTTGACTTGCACTTTATACCGAGTTGGTTTGGGTTGACTCTAATCTAAAATAAGGATGGAATCTTAAACTCGAGCTTGACTTGATAAAAAATCAAGTTGGTTTGCTTAACTTGATTTGATTAGACTTTATAACTAATTTACCATGAGGGTCAAACATATAAATTATTCTTTATAGCTTTACATACATTCAGTATTGTCGTGTATTTATTATTGTTGTTTTGTTAACCTCTTCACTTTAATATAAATCTTTCTTTTCTTTTCTTCTTTGTACATGACATGACGAAGACAACGTATATAGGGAATTATAGTAACTTTTACTCGTAATAAATGTAACGAATACAAGAATAGTTAATGTATTTGGTTTTGTAACAATAACATGGAAGCCATCCATGTTGGTGCGTTGTAATTCGAATGGATGTGAATTAGATTAGAGATTCAAATAACAACATCAAACTACCACAAATCGTCCTAGATGCTAGAGTTCCATCATCACCAGCATACGTGCGACATCAAACAAACAACGAGCTGAATCATATTACAAAACGGGAGTGTTTTTATTTGTGTTACATCACCGACACGTGTCATGATGCACGAATTTTCCAACATTGTCCACAATTTCCCTCATAATACATTTCGCTTCACATCTTGCGTGTTTCTCTTTTGAGCTATATCTCAATCAGGAACATGAGTTGTTAAAGTTTATCGCAAGATGCTACCACTTCCCGTATTCTCAATGGTTATTCTTAGCAACCAATATATAACGTATGTAAACATAAGAACAAAGATTACGAAGAGAAAGATAAGATGGAAAAAGAGAGAGCTCTTTATCAATGAGTTTTACCAAGTACAATAAGCCTATATTTATAGGAACATAACATTAATACAAACTTAATGGTATATGGGAGTTAGAATATGTATAGGCGCTATAATATATATATATATATATATATATATGTGTTTATAACAAAGAAACATTAATACAAACTTAATGGTATATGAGAGTTAGAATATGTATAGACGCCATAATGTATATGTTTATAACAAAGAAATTGTAATTATATCACAACTCTTTTTACTATCTTTTTATATTATCAATATTTATACTTAATGCTAGATGGGTTTTAATTAATATAATTTAATAATATTGTAGAAAGACTATTTTAACCTCTTACTAACTTCATTAAGGTGTTGTACCATAAGCATAAAGTATAGTAATTACTTAAATTTGGTTGGTATCATTGCCTCATGCTTTATAATATAATATAGATATAGATATGTGTGCGGGTGGAATTTTTTTATTGAACCGCTCAATTTTGTCACTCATAGAATTTGAACTCCTCAGGGAGACAAAGTTTTATCTAACACCTTAGACTATATGTTTTGGCCCGCGAGCCACCAACAAAGCCACGTGAATCGCGTGAACCATAACACCATTCCGTGTCTCTGGCCGCGAGCGAGCCCAAGCGACCTGGCTCGCGTGAGCTTGCGAGCATAAATTTAAAAAATAGCCGTTGGCTGCTAGCCAACGGTCAACAATTTAAACATTGTGTATATATATATATATCTATAATATATTAATAAGCATATAGGAAGGGCAGAAATGGTCATTTGACACATTTTAAGAGTTGTACAACTTATAAAACATAATGTACAACTCCTTAAAGCATGGTATGGTGGATTTATTGAAAACCCTTAAAAGCATTTCTTAATCTGACCTTGCATCTTATTGGTTGACACTAGCTACACACGGATCACTACACATGGATCACCCATCAACAAATCACAACCATTCAAAACCTCATCATCCAATGGCTGATGAGGGTTTCAAGCCCAAACTAAAACATGCTCTCTACAAACATCTGATTAGGTTTTCTTCCACATATAACATTTCAAAATCTCTGCCCCATCTGGCCAGCTCTATCTCTCCCTCTCTCTGGCGATTCTTCATCTCACCAGATCTACTTCTATATCTTGCGATTTATAGCGATCAACGAAGATGGTGGTTGTCTGGTTTCAGATCCAGTTCCGATTTAGGTCTCAATGGGTTTAGATGGTGGTTGTCTGGTTGATATAAGTTCCGACAATCAAAAAACCTAAGGTAAGATCGTGAGTTTTTCATCACTCGTTGCATGTTTTTCTTCATGTAAGTAATCTTTTTTTATGTCTGCCATGAAGAAACATGCAAAAGGCTGAAGAGATCTACTAGCGCCTTCTTCGTATTCAAGTAAGTAACCGTTGTTCTCTCACCGTTTTAGTTCAAATATTTTTTCATGATTTGTTTATTTTTTGCTCTATGTTTTGTTAAAACTGGTTTTTTTTGTATGTTGTTGAGATGAAGCAGAGAATGTCTGTTGAAAGTTATGAATGAACTTCTGGTTTCTTAATCAAGTTGTGCTTAGTAAAGTGTGTGTCTGGTTGCTTCTGGTTGCCTTCTGAAATCTAAAGTTTCAGATTTTGGATTGAGTGCCCTTTCTCAACAAGTTAGGGTAAGTAAAAGATTTTAACTTTTAGTTGTTTTTTTTTGTGTTGAATCTTATGTTGAGGGGTTTATGGTCGCAAGTTCGGTTCTAATGGTTGTTGATGACTGAGTTGGTGTTTCACTATTGTAGACAATGGTGGTGGTTCTGGGATGGTGCTTGGAGTGCGTATGAAGATGCTTGGTTCGTGGTCAAGATTGGTCAACATCGGTCAAGCTGGTCAAACTATCTAACCGAACACAAGGGGAGGTATAAATACCGACATTGAAGTATTTACATATATAGTTTTGTGTATATTGTTATTGTTTACTAGGCTATTTCTTGACAAAGTTTTAACAAAAAATCATTTTTCTAATGTTAATATGAATATTATGAGGAGTAAGGGAGTGGTTAAGTAGCCAACTTTCACAATTGTTTGTTTGTTACAATCTGACGTTTATATATATATCATTCTTTATAAACTGTTACTTCCATTGTTGCTAATGTTTTTTATTTTTTGTTCAGTAGTTAAAGTTTTGATATATGAACATCTTGAAAATTAAAACTGCTTAATTCCGAGGAATTCATATGCTATTGGGTTTTATATATTTAACATGTAAACTTGGTAATTAAATGTTAGCAAATGGTCTTTATCATGTATGTACACCGTTAACATATTTGTGCTCAGTTGGTTTATTTATAACAGTGGACGAGTGGGTATGGATCACAACAAATGTTGGCATGTGCTAAGAGGGATAAAGCTGAGAAAGAAGAAGGGCCCAGCGGCTGCTTCTATGGTACGAGGAGCACTGTAGGTTTCTGGCCTAAGGCCTCACGCTTCTTTAAACCTAGATACGACTATAACTGTGGATAGGCTGCATTAGTTGCACATACTCATGTAGTCTTTTTGGCTGCCAAAGTGTTAAATTTCTTTATTTACTTATCTGACCCATTTGGATTTTGGTGAACTTGTATGATCCTTCAGATTAGTGTTAAAATTTTTTTACTCATCGACCCATTCTTTACTCATGTAAGATTAATGCTCTTTATGAGTACAACCACTACTATTTTAACTCTAATTTGTTCATTTTCAGTATGTGAACTGCATGATAAAGTTCAGAAGCAAAATGGGCTATAGATGCGGTACCTTGTTGCCTCTATGTTGTTTTTTCTTATGATAAAGGTAAAAAATTAAATGTGTTTAGGGTTTTCTGCCCCAAACTTTTGCTTTGCCCAACTTATCCAGACCCATTTTCGGCTTTTAAATCTATACCCTTTTTTTCGCTTTTTTCTATTTCATAGTACCAGTCACTTTTAAGCAATGTGTCTAAGACCATATGTAATGGTCAGTTAATGGGGCACGAAATGGTGAATTTGGCGCCCAATTCACTTAGGAACAATGTCCCCCTTCAAGCCAAAGGGGCGCCAACATGGGCCAAGCGAAAATTTTTGGGGGGCAAGGGGCACCCCACCCTCCAACCACCTTCTTCCACGTCACTTTTCAAGAGGTTTTTTTCATTATTTTCTTTATTTTTATTTAAAATATTCAAAATCTGTACTTGTGTGAAAGGGGCGCCAAATTCCCCCTTTAACGCCATTTTCACACATCCATTATGTATGGTCTAAGGACAAATTCTTTATACACCTTTTTTCGGCTATTTTTTTACTTTTAATATGCATTTTTACTTTTGTCTCTTTTACATGCCTCCTCAGACTTCAAGAGCTCCTAAAATGGTTGATGAAAAAGGGTCAAACAAGAGCAGGGTCTTTTATTGTTCAAAATTCAAGCATGTGCAGAGCATGGGTTAATGATGCTATTGAAGCTAAACAACCTAACTCTGCCATTAGAAAGTGTGATAGAGTTCTGAATTGTTATTTTGTTTTGGGCCCTTATGTTGGTGTTTGTTAATGTAACAATTAATGTCATTATCTGGTGTCATTTATATATCATACTTGTGGTTACCTACACAATCTATAAATTTATATGGTTGGTTATATGTAAGAAATCAAGAAGCTAGTGGGACAGAAAGCAATCATTTGTAGTTACACATCTTTGTGCTACACCTGGTTGGCCATTTAAACCAGTTATGAAACGTGTTTGACCTGCCCGTCTTGCCATATGTACACAAACATCTGTATCAGTATTGCGCTGCCAGTTGCGATCTGCCACCACAAACGACTCACGAAACTAAGTTAATATATAAGCTTGTTTCTTGAACATTTTTGGCATTCCATTTACATGTGTTGTCTATTATTAAAAAAGACTTCATACCAACAAGTTTAGGGATGTCATTAACATATGATTTCTTATGGATGGTGATGGGATGTTCAGGGCCGGCTACGAGGGTGGGCGGGGTGGTCACCGGCTCAGGGCCCGACCCTAAAATGGGCCTGAACGTTTTAAAAATATCTATATATATTAAATTCTATATTTAGGATATATATTTGTGTTTTATTGATTAAAGGCTTGTTAGTAGAGTTGGAAAAACCATGTTAATTTAATGTAGATGTCTCAAGTTCAATCATTGGCTCTAGCATAATATTCATTTTTTTAATTCATTCATCTTTACAAAATTTTGGGCCCAATTTTTTTTTCGCTCGAGGCCCAAAATTTTTAGACTCTTCTCGGAGACGGCCCTGGGTATGTCCAACTTACCTCGATTTAATTCTTTATCACCTACTTGAGTACGTAGTATCCGGTTTAACCAAGAAAAATTCAGAGTGACAGGACCTTAGAAAACGAGGCCAGAACAATAAAAAGGGCAAATGATAGTGGTCACCTCTTTCAATATTACGCAAGGATTTCTATGGCCTGTCTTACAGTACTGACTATGATAGATTTCTTAAGCTTATATTTCTTTAACTCAGCGAATCATATGATATTGTGCTCTTGTTTGATCGAAGTTATAACAATGGTAAGATGTTTAGGTGTTTGATAAATTGTTATTAAATTTCAATTTCAGACGCAAGCTTTTGTATGGGCTTTTTTCAAATTCTAAGTATGATAGATTTCTTAAACTTATATTTCTTTAACTCATCCCACCATAGGACACTGTATTGTTGTTTGTTTGATGATATAAACAATGCTAAGATGTTTTGGTGTTTGCTAAATGGCAATTTAAGTTTTAATAGATAAAATGAAGATGATGGTTTGTGAAAAATGTTAGTAAAATCGATCTTGTTGCTAAATAAATGTGATTATAATTTGACCAATGTACAATTTCAAATATGATAACCTGTTTTCTTGCTGTTTTAGAAATGACAAATCAATCAATTCTTACAACTTCAAATCATGATAACCATAAAATATTTTGTTTGAATATTGTAAGTTTGGTAGAGGACATATAGGAGGGCGCTTATTTATGTTTGAAGATTCGAGCAAATTGAAAAACCTTGGCGCTAGATAGGTGTCTCAAATTTGATGTAAATATTCTTTTATATTTTTGGGGTTATGTATTTACCTTTCTAGCACCTTGCTAGGAATGTTTTGGTGTTGAAATAAAAGTTGGTTTGTTAAAAAACAATTTTTTTTAACGACGGTGTTTTTGGTCACATTAGCATGCCTATTCATAGCCTATAATATATCCATCACCTCAGACAGAGTTACAACCCTCCATTGTTAGTTTGACATTCCAGGATGGAGCCAAACCGTTTCGGGAGAAAACCGAATGGCTTCGAAAAATCACTGTAATGGTATTGTAGGTAAAAAAACTAAATGGTGATATCTCTATGAAAAAAGGTTAGTTATCGTTCTTTTGCAAGGGGATAGAAAAACTAACAAAAAACGACTACCGCATTGTAAATTATCGCAGCCGCCGCATCGCGCGGGTTTCCTACTAGTATATATATATATATATATATATATATATATATATATATATATATATATATATATATATATATATATATATATTATCCTCATTTACCTAAAGACCAAATCATTTTTTATTATTTTTCATTATCATTTTTTACCTAAAAACCGATCTCAAATTGTAAACGAAAACCTAAATCCAAACCCAATCCCGCCCTCACAAAACCCAATCCAAACACGACGTTGGACCGTGGACAAAGAACTCGCGTTGGTCACCAATTATATTACCACATGTCAAGAAGGAGTACATGAGCGAACGGAAACTTTTTGGAGCACAATTGTGACTAGGTTCCATCAACAAATGGGTAACGACCATCGTTCCAGGGAAGAGATAATAGGAAAATTTATGGCTTTATGCTCGAAGTGCACATTATTGGAGGGGTTATTCGTAAGTGCGTTGAACAACAATGCGAGTTTAAACGAAGACGAGGCGATTGAGGAGGCACGTAACGAGAAGTGTGTCATGCATAATGATAACTACCCGAGCATTGCGTTTTGGAGAGCTATGAGACCACGCTTTTAACAATACTCGTGTTTTTAATATTTATTTATGGTTTTTAATATTTATGTCACGTTTTTATGTGATGTTATTTTAATGTTTATGTAATATTATTTTAATATTTATGTAATGTCTTATAAACAAAAAATAAAAAACATAAAAAATAAAAAACAAAAAACTGGATAAAGCCTCGCTTAAAATGAGCCACAATAAGGTCAAGTGAGTGAAACAGAAGCTTTATCCAGTGTCAAATCAACGCCCTTTATTGTGGGTGGAACTTGCTAAGCGGAAAGGGTGGAAGGGAATCATACACCATAAAGCTTAGGTGGGTCTCACATGGCTAACGCTTGGATTAAAGAATAAATAATAACCCAACCCATCATTAATTAGTTATATAATTAGATGCCTGTTATAAATCTTCATTACTAGTGTGACTCTCCACTTTCTTAACTCCTTATTATCATTACTTCTTGTATTAATGTGTGAGCCTATAAATAGAGGCTTTGTACTTTCATATGAATATCAATAAGAAACTATTTCCCCCATTCTCTCATTGTTCTTTAGATATTGCTAATAGGTTTTAGTTGTTTTACAACACGTTATCAGCGCTTTGCTCTTGAAGGTGAGTTAGTATACTATTTTTTTTTCTCTTGTCTCAATCTCTTGCAATTATCCATGCTGTAATTCATACGGTTTTGGGTTAAAAGAAGATTCACATCAATATTACCATACAAATTATTAATTATTTAGTGTTTAACAAATCGTATTATCTTATTTGCCATGTCAAATAGTTAAATCATATTGTCTAACTTTAATTATATAGCTTTATCATAATTTATTATTATTATTTTTTCTATTTGGCGTGGGTATTCAAATTCTATTCAAACACTTATAATTTTTTTTTTCTTTTTAAACAATATATCCACATATGTAATATTTGTGTTCTTGGTATTTAACTATTTATTTTAGATGATGTTTTTGTTCTAACAGTAACTGTGCATTTATATATAGACGGACCACCACTAAAATCATCATTATATTGTGTTGTATAAATCTTATTTGACTCATTTACTTGTGAATTTTTTTTTTATAATGTTAGTCAATCATTCTAAATTGTAAATAATATATATTATATGTACCATCATACCATATCAAAATTATTTGTATTGTTATATATCGAACATATCCACTGTCCCATTAAAATCTTTTAGCGTAATATATAATTACATATAAAATAACAATAATAATAAAATAAATAAATTATAAGATGATATGGTGTGTTATCTACTTAAAGTTTTGCTTTTAACTAATCTTATAATCATACGATGTGATTCTCTAATAAAGTGTCCTCTTGTTTTTTTTGTTTTTTTTTTTTTTTCAATTTGATATGAACTGATTTATAATTTAAGTGGCACATTTTAATTCACATGTTTTTGTATAATATAGTTAATCATGTCGAATCTTGCAAAGCTTGAGTTTATGGCTCTAGATATCACTGGAAAGAATTACTTGTCATGGGTATTGGATGCTGAAATCCATTTGAATGCCAATAATCTTGGGGATACAATTAAAGAAGGGAATAAAACAAATACCCAAGACAAGGCAAAGGCGATGATCTTCTTACGCCACCATATTCATGAGGCATTGAAAAGTGAATACCTCACTATTAAAGACCCATTCGTCCTATGGACCAATTTGAAAGAAAGGTATGATCACCAGAAAACGGTGATATTACCAAAAGCTCGTTATGAATGGATCAATTTAAGGTTGCAAGACTTTAAGTCAATAAGCGAGTATAACTCGGCAATGTTTAGAATCACATCACAATTGATTTTATGTGGTGAAAATATAACTGATAAGGAGATGTTGGAAAAAACATTCTCCACCTTTCACGCCTCAAACATAGTCTTGCAACAACAATATCGTGAAAGGGGTTTCACCAAATACAGTGACTTAATATCATGTTTGCTTGTGGCTGAGCAAAATAATGAGCTTCTAATGAAAAATCATGAGACTCGTCCAGTTGGCACAGCCCCATTCCCTGAAGCGAATGTGGCTGCATATAACGACCAGAGTGGAAGTCGTGGTCGTGGTCGTGGTTACCATCGTGGTCGTGGTCACCATCGTGGTCGTGGACGTGGATATAATCGTGGAAATTATCATGGTGTTCAATCTAAAAACACAAAAGTCCACCAAAAGGGGCAAGAAAATGCAAAGAAACCTAGGGATGAAAGTGGTAAAAATAAGAATGTAACCACATCAAATGCATGTCATCGATGTGGAAGTAATAACCATTGGGCGCGTGCTTGTCGTACACCCAAACACTTGGTAACACTCTACCAACAATCCATCAAAGACAAAGGAAAAACGATAGAGACAAACTTTACATATGGAGATGGAAACACTGACGTCCCTAGTGGTTTTCTTGAAGATACAACTCGTTTTGATGTTGATGATTTCCTTATTGATCCAACTAATTCGGATTCTGGTGATATCATGGCAGATGCACCCCAGTTGGATGCTGGCAATTTTACTTACATATGAATGCTTGAATTTGAAGTTATTTTCCCAATGTTTTGTTTGTTTTGTTTTGTGTTTGAGGTTATGTTTCGTTTAATAAAAAAAATATATAAGACGTTTTATTTATGAAAATTTTTGTTTTGTTTGTTTTGAAGCTTATGGAGCGTTTTAAATATCATATTAATGGTGAAGATATAGGCCTATTTGACAGTGCAACTACTCATATACAATTTTAAAGAGAAGAAATTATTTCTCTAGTTTAATTATAAAAGAGGCAAACGTCGGTACTATATCTGGTAGTTCAAAATTAATTGAAGGCTTTGGAGAAGCACATATAGTGTTACCAGGTGGAACACAATTTAAATTTACTAATGCATTATTCGCTCCATTGTCTCGAAGAAATCTAATAAGCTTTAAAGACATTCGTCTAAATGGATACCATCTTGAGACAACATGTGAAGGAAATGACGAGTACCTTCAAATAACAAATATGATTTCGGGTAAAAAACATGTACTAGAAAAATTACCCGCACTTGCCTCAGGTTTATATTGCACTAAAATCATTGAAATTGAATCAAATATGGCCATAAACCAGAAATTTATGGACCAGGAAAACTTTATCATTTGGCATGACCGGTTAGGTCATCCCGGATCAACAATGATGCGAAAAATTATAGAAAATTCATGTGGGCACTCTTTGAAACCCCAAAAGATTCTTCAGTCTAAGGACTTTGCATGTGTTGCATTCTCACAAGGAAAGTTAATTACTCGTCCATCACTAACTAAGGTGGGGAATGAATCCCTTAGTTTTTTGGAAAGAATACATGGGGATATATGTGGGCCTATACATCCTTCTAGTGGACCATTTAGATACTTTATGGTCTTAATTGATGCGTCAACTAGATGGTCCCACGTGTGCTTATTATCAAGTCGTAATGTGGCATTTGCACGACTGCTTGCTCAATTAATACGGTTAAGAGCACATTTTCCTGATTACCCTATCAAGAAAATTCGGTTAGACAATGCTGGTGAATTTACATCCCAATCATTTAATGATTATTGCATGTCTATTGGAATAAGTGTAGAACATCCTGTACCTCATGTACATACACAAAATGGGCTTGCTGAATCCCTTATCAAGCGACTTCAAATGGTGGCAAGACCAATGATTATGAAATCAAAATTGCCAGTTACTGCTTGGGGGCATGCAATTTTACATGCAGCAACATTAATTCGCATCAGGCCAACGAGTTATCATACTTCCTCCCCATTAAAGTTGGTTTTTGGTCAGGAACCAGATATTTCCCATCTAAGGGTTTTTGGTTGTGCCGTATATGTTCCAATCAATCCACCACAACGTACAAAGATGGGGCCTCAAAGGAGGTTAGGAATATATGTTGGGTATGAATCGCCATCTATTATAAAGTATTTAGAGCCAAAAACAGGGGATTTGTTTACAGCTCGTTTTGTTGATTGTCATTTTGATGAATCAACATTCCCAACATTAGGGGGAGATGAAAAGCAGCTAAATGGTGATATATGTTGGAATGAATCATCGTTATCTCATATGGATCCTCGAACTAAACAATGTGAACTTGAAGTTCAAAGAATAATTCATTTACAAAGATTAGCGAATCAATTACCAGATGCATTTACTGACCCAAATAGGGTGACTAAGTCACATATACCAGCTGCTAATGCTCCAATAAAAATCAGTGTCCCGGAAGGACAACCACATATTGGTAATGAGTCTAATGCACGCCTGAAGCGTGGTAGACCAGTCGGTTCCAAAGATAAAAATCCTCGAAAGAAAAAGGGAGCAAATAATGAACATGGCCAAATCGAGGTAGCTTCAATGCCAGAAAAAGAATCTCATAAAGAGACGCTAGACATGATGGTTCAAGATGAACATAAGGTACCTGAAAATGAAGAGATCTCAATAAACTACATCATGTCTAGGAAGGTATGGAACCGAGACCAAGTCGACGTCGATAATGCTTTTTCTTATAATGTAGCGCTAGAAATCATGGAAAGCAATGAGGATCATGAACCAATATCTGTTGATGAATGTAAACAGAGACATGATTGGCCAAAATGGAAAGACGCAATTGAGGCGGAATTAAATTCCCTCACGAAACGTGAAGTTTTTGGACCTGTGGTTCAGACACCTAAAGGTGTAAAGCCCGTTGGATATAAATGGGTCTTTGTGCGAAAACGTAATGAAAAAAATGAGATTACACGTTACAAGGCACGATTGGTAGCACAAGGTTTTTCGCAAAGACCTGGAATTGATTATGAGGAGACTTATTCTCCAGTGGTGGATGCAACGACTTTTCGTTATCTTATTAGTCTGGTAATACAAGAAGGGATTGATATGCGTCTAATGGATGTTGTGACAGCCTACCTTTATGGCTCACTTGATATTGAAATTTACATGAAACTACCTGCAGGATTTAAAGTACCAGAATCATGTAAATCAAGTTCTCGAGAACACCTTTCAGTTAAATTAAACAAATCATTGTATGGGCTAAAACAATCTGGGCGTATGTGGTACAATCGCCTTAGTGAGTATTTGCTGAAAGAAGGTTATAAAAATGATTCTGTTTGTCCATGCATTTTTATAAAAAGATCAGAATCTGAGTTTGTTATAATCGCTGTATACGTTGATGATTTAAATATAATTGGAACTCCTAGGGAGCTCCACGAAGCGATTGAATACTTGAAAAAGGAATTTGAAATGAAAGATCTTGGAAAGACAAAATTTTGTCTCGGGCTACAAATTGAACATCTTAAAAATGGGATACTTGTGCACCAAGAAACCTATATAGATAAACTGCTCAAAAGGTTTTACATGGACAAATCACATTCACTTAGCACTCCAATGGTTGTGAGGTCGCTTGATGTCGAAAAGGACCCCTTTAGGCCACCTGCAGACGAAAAGGAAATTCTTGGTCCGGAAGTACCATATCTTAGTGCAATTGGTGCATTAATGTTCCTTGCTAGCCATACACGACCAGATATATCATTTTCACTAAATCTGCTAGCAAGGTATAGTTCATGCCCAACAAGGAGGCATTGGAATGGGGTAAAACAAATATTTCGGTACCTCCAAGGTACTAAAGATATGGGCTTGTATTTCACTAATCAATCGAAAACAGGTTTGGTTGGATTTGCAGATGCAGGTTATATGTCTGATCCTCACACTGGTCGATTTCAAACGGGATATTTGTTCACACACGGAGGCACTGCAATTTCATGGCGTTCCGTGAAGCAAACTATCACAACCACTTCATCTAACCATGCAGAAATATTGGCAATCCATGAAGCTAGTCGAGAATGCGTTTGGTTAAAGACAGTAACACAACATATTAGTGGATCTTGTGGTATTTCTTCAGGGGATAAAGAGCCAACAATAATACACGAAGATAACGCAGCATGCATTGCACAACTTAAGGAAGGATACATCAAAGGAGACAGAACCAAACATATTTTACCAAAGTTTTTCTTTACACATGATTTACAAAAGAATGGTGATATTGTAGTCCAACAAATTCGTTCTAGCGACAATTTGGCAGATCTGTTTACCAAATCACTTCCAACTTCAACATTCAAGAAATTGGTTCATGGGATCGGGATGCGTCGACTCAAAGAGCTTAAGTCATCAGGGGGAGAATAATACGCGCTGCACTCTTTTTCCCTTAGCTATGGTTTTATCCCATTGGGTTTTCCTAGCAAGGTTTTTAATGAGGCAGCATCACCAAGCGTATTTCATTTTGTGGATAGTCAAGGGGGAGTGTTATAAATCTTCATTACTAGTGTGACTCTCCACTTTCTTAACTCCTTATTATCATTACTTCTTGTATTAATGTGTGAGCCTATAAATAGAGGCTTTGTACTTTCATATGAATATCAATAAGAAACTATTTCCCCCATTCTCTCATTGTTCTTTAGATATTGCTAATAGGTTTTAGTTGTTTTACAACAATGCCAAAGTAATGGATATGTTTATTTATTTGGATTATAACTTGTCATCTTTCAATATTAATAGTATTATATTCGTTTGACATTAAACTTTTGAGTCTTTTCAATATGGCCTTTAACCAACCATATAATGGACTAATTTTTATATTATTATCGTTTGTATTCAACTCGTATTTTATATTTCTTTTCTGCTCCAACACTTATTGTAACCCAGTTACACGATATAGACTATAGATACAACATAGATATCAACGGTTTATGATGTAGGGGCATTTAGATTTTAATAAACATGATTGTATTTGCATTTTATTTGAATAAGTTTGTTACATACATGATCTCACGTGTCATGGCAATCAGAGCCATAACTTCTACAATCATATGTTATAGTTACATAGTAGTTCTTGTAAATACGAAATACTATAATATACGTATAAATGATTAAAAGTTGTAGCCTGTATCTTAGGCTAGTAAATTATGTTTTCCTATATATTAATTCTCCATGCTGGCTAAGTATTCATGATAAGTTAACTTGTTAAGAGAATGATGAAAATCGTTTTTCCCTTTGGATTTATCGATTATATGATGTACGGATTAAAATATTTTCATCGATATTCCTCTCGTAGTTTTGTGCACATATTTTTTTAACTGCTTTTGTGCACATATTTTAATCTCATTAAACAATTATTGTATTTTCATCATTTTATAATAGGTATTCAAATGTGAACATTTTGATTTACATGAAGCACAAAAGTGTTTAATGTCATAGTTTTATATTGGTACGTATGAACATTCAGTTGTTAAAAGAATAACTACAACAACCAAAATTGGAAGGAAATTTTTTAAGGACGTTCATATGTGAACAACTAAATTTAGAAATAAAAATAAATATTTCAAAGGTTGACTAACTAGAAATTGTTGTCCATAAAGATGGAATTAATTTGTGCTCAAAAGAACTATATTATACATCTTGATTGGTAAACGTTAAAATTTGAATTTGTTTAAACTAATTAGAGTTTGCTTCTCAAAACATTATTAACGATGATATATATACCAAACAAATAGGTGAAGTTTAGCGGTAAACTAAAGAGTGTGTAAGTTGCCGTTCTAACAATCTATATATCCATCCATCCATTAATAACAAGCATTCTAGACAAATTATGTCCATATATATGTTAATCCTTTAAGATTAAGAACTACACAATATTTAAATTGATTAATTCGAATTAGAATTCACGTATAAATATGACCTCAAAATATAAAAGTCATGCCTATCCTTCAGTTAGTCGTTGATTAATCGCTAGTCAGAGGTTCACCGAGTAATTTTCAACTAATCAACCTATTAATTAGTAGGAGGTTAACAATGGTCAAATCCGGTCAAAATCGATGGCAGTCTAGTGATTCCAGCCAAATTCCAGTCAAAACCTGTAAATTTCGGCAAGATTTCAGCAAAAACCTGTAAATTCCGACAATTTAATCGTGTCTACCTCAAAATACGGATCGAAGAAGGTGTTAAAAGACGTCTACTTAATTCCTATTAATCCTGATTGATCGCTACTCAGAACTCGCCGGCCGACTAGGACCTACCGATTCCTACAACATTGTATTTGAGTTCATACATGTTAGAACCGTTTAGACCTTATGTAAGTACTTACATATTTCGTATTTATCATTGTATTTGAGTGTAATTCACTCCAATTACACTTGATTTAACAAGCACCAATGAATAGAAATATGAACATACACTCTTAGTTAAAGAACCGAATTCGGGTTTAGATCTATACCACTGAGTTGAGTTGACTCATTGACACAGACTGAAATTTAAATTCAAAACTTTTATCTGTTTGTTTGTATATGGTGACAAAGAGCATCTTTGGTAGTTTACAATTGCATGGAGTTTGATGCATGAGTTTTGGAATCAAATCCCAACACCAACAAAGAAGAAGAGTGGTGGATGCTCAGCATAGACTCCGCCGGTTGGAGGGATGGGGAGACTGCACACACTCTTTTTGTCAGCCCACTAACCATTACCCTTTTTAATATTCGTAATGCTATTGATATTTATTAGAAAAGAAAACTATATTGATTTAGTTAAAATGTATAAAATTATTAGTAAAATATGTGTAGTATAATGTCATCATATTAGAATGCAAGTATGTGACTAAAATATAATCGTGATCAAATAAAAGAATAATCTACACAAATTGTAATGGTTAAGGCTGTGACAGTTACACTAATACAATAAGATTGCGATGCGTATATCTCTCACCTAAAATATGTACATGTTGCGTCTAAGATACTCTCTACGCGAAACCGAAGTTTATATATAGGGAGAGATGAATATGTGACTGATGGACAAAAAAAACTATATAAAGGGATTGAGTGATCCCTTAATTATCAAAATAACTTACAAATGACCTAATCTATAATCTATAATCTATAATCTATAACTTATAATAAAAGAATTGAACTTTGATGATGTGGCAATCAATGAAGGCATCAACCTCTCCTTGAATGTGCCACGTGACATCATGTATGATTTTTTAATTTTTGAGTTTTTTTAATAAATCTATATATATTATAATTATTTTAGGAAAAGATAAGAATTTAAAAACAAAATTAAATTTTCTCTCTAATGTTTCCTCCCATAACTTTTAAACGTTAATATCTTTTATATACGAGATTTTTTAAAGAAAAAAATTACACAAATTAACGAGCGTTTTATTATCTTTCCAACGAGTACCATAGTGCTATATAAAAAACGGAGAAAAAAAACAACTATTTTGTGAGGTTTTGTTTTCAAATATATTTTACTCTACTAATAAATCACAAACGATAAACATAACTTCATAGGCAGAGATTCCTTTTTTTTATATTTGAATATGATAACTTATGGCAGAAATTTGTTTAAAATAAATAATAATAATAATAATAATAATAATATTCATTAATCATGTATCGGCAAATCATTAATTATGTTGTCATATTAGATATTTTATTATGTTATATTAGATATTTTAACCCCGGGATACTCCCGGGATAAAAGCTAGTATGTTAATAAAATAAAGGAACTTAATATGTGTTTTATGGCTGGATGTATAAAAGAGGAAGGGAAAATCATTGATAGTACATAGTAGGTAACTTGCATGATAATTGCTAGCCTTGTTTAAATTTTTACTAAAATAGTCAATGATATTTTATATGAAATTTATTAATTTAATTGTTATTAAATCTTTAAATAAAAGAAACTCAATAAATACTAAACACACGGATCATTTATACATTTATACGTAAAACTTAGGTACTTTTACAATGATTAGGGCCTTGATATAAAACAATATTAGATTGACAAGTCATATTATATATATAAACAATTACTAACTTTTGTTGTGAGTGGCAAACACTATTTCCTCAATACAAGTACTTAAAGCTACGTACAAGTGCTTACAGCAGCTTCCCTATCATCTCTCACACACATATCACGACAGAGAGAGAAAGAGCTGGAGAGAGAGAGAGAGAGAGAGAGACTAAGAGGAGCCGGAGGTCTCCTCACCGTCGTCGACGGCGGAGCTTCGTCGGAACCACCACGCAACCACAACTCCCCTCCACACCGATTGCGCTCTGTTGAAGTCTAAAGAGATAAACGACCAGAAGACAGAGGAGAAACAGAGAGAAACAGAGGAGAGAGAGACAGACGGAGACAAGGAAGAAGTCGACGAGCGGCGGTGGGGTTACGATTGACCTAGATCCAATTTTAAAGGTGAAATCCCCAAACACATCTCTATTCCTTAATCTTAGATTAGTGATGGTTGTTACGGTGACAAACAACGGTGGTGCTGGGTGACGGGTTACAGTGAGTTATGGTTGTGGTAGGCGGTGATAGCTGGGTTCAGGTTTCGACAGAGAGCACTTACAGGAACGATGATGGTGGACTCGGGGGTGACCGGGATTGACTGTTTGATGGTGGTAGTGTCCTGTGATGGTGAGGGTTCATATCCGAGGGCTATGGTTGTGGCTCGAAACCGGATGATAAGGAATTATACAACTAACTTAAAACAGGTAATAGCTTGCTTGGCTTAATTCTGAAGATGAATATAATTCTTTCTGCTTTCAGTAGTTCAGTTCATGTTTGATTTATTTGAAGGCATTAGTTACCCTTTTAAATTAGATGTTGGATGGCTTCATATTTTTATTTATTTATTTAAAGCTTGAGAAGCATAAACAAGATTTAATAGCTGACAGGGCACTAGAAGAGCAACGTAATTGTTTTTCTTAGGTTTTTTTTCCCAGGGTAATAGGAAACGTTCGCTTATGTTAACTGATTATCTGGGTATGGTTCGTCTTTTCCTGCCTTTGTTGTTGGCGTTAACGTTAGGGATTGTAAATTGATGCTGAATTGGAGATAGGGGTGGAATCTTTGGGGCTGCCAGTCAGTCATGTTGCTGTTCTATAAGATAGGCTTGGTGTGTAGGGGCCTTTTTTTTAAATTCTTACTGCTGCTGTACTTTGAGGACAGAGGTAACATGAATTTTCCTTCTTCGGATCTAGGAAGGAATGGTGGGCATCGACCTATGAAAATGCCACTACATTGATTGTGACGACGGCTGCTCGCGCAGCTTTTTGGCTGCTTGGGAGTCATTAGAGGAGAGATATCACCCCTGTCTCCCTATTGGTCTTGGTCAAAGGCCAACGGCTACACTTCGGCCACCGACGCTTGGCTTATTTTCCGCCGAAGTTTCAGCCATTTGAGGTTTCTTTCGTGGTCATTAATTTCCTGTAATTTATGAGACCTGCGTTTTTTTGGAAGATTTTGCCTAGCTTATTGAAGACCTTCAACCGCGCCTACGCATGGCTTATAGGCGACTGCATTATAAAATTATTTCTCTTACGAGGCCGACAATGTAGTTACAGCAGTGGGAGACATATAAACAATTCATGATAGAATACTACAAAATAGAAGTCTCGAGTGTTTGTCAAGTGCTTCACCTTCTGTTTGAATCTGTTGATTATTATTAAGCCTGCTATTATTGTGGCGGCTACATTATTGAAACAACACTTATGGGTATTGACGACTTAATATCATTGTTAATGTTCATACATGTTATAAAATTATAGTTGTGAAAATTTGGTACCACATAAAAAAAGACACTGCATAGGACACGATAATGCTGGCTTTTTCTGGAGGCTACAATCAAGAATGTGCTTCTGTAGAAAACATATGCAGTTGTCTCAAATGCAACATAACTGTGACAATATTAAAATTATGTCAGCCTTTATGTTCCCTCCACTTTAGTTTAACCCAACTCCTTGGATAGTAAGAAAATCTATACTTAATCTCCCAATTTAACCAAAACACGCTTGATGTGTACGATATTTGGATGCAACAACACTATCATGTAAAACAATATATAGTTTTGTCAAACACTTGCCCGGTGCAAAAGCTCTTTCATTCGCGGCTGTCAAAAGGACTATCCGCTTGCCCCCGCCGCCGCAACGCGCGGCGGGTATAAAACTAGTTAGATTGACAATCAATACATATTGACTTGTGTTATGATTGACACAAATGTTAGCTTCTTTTGTGTCACCTAACACAAAACTTGACCACTTGTGTGCCACCTAACGCAAATCTTGATAAGCTCGCATCTTCTAACGTAAATGTCATCTGGTTTCTTACTAATTTAAAATACATACAGCAATTCTTATTATATAAGTTTAATAACTATTTTAATAAAAGGTGGGAGTTTCTATAAAGAAATAGACAGATGAATTGGATGGTCAAACCCCTATCTTGGATGAACTTTAAACTAAAAAAAAACAAGATACGACTTCTCAAAACCTGTGCAATTCACCTATCCACATGTTCACAACCATGCCTTTCTTTTTTTTCCTAGTTTTCCCAAGCATGGTGGGGAATGGGGACAAAAAAAAGTCACTTCAAACATGTTTTATGAAACTTTTGCTTCCAAAGGCATTTGTCTCTCTTAGGCTACAGGGATAGGGATGGAGAGACCATTAGAGGAGGCTCATCATGGATGATGATTTCTCACTTTATCTATCACATTAGTGTAGAGTAGATCCATTTTCCACATCATCATGGAGTATCATCTATTCTTCACATGATAGTCCATGGGTGTGAAAATAAGCCTCCCCCTTTTCTTTAACTTTTTTGAGTTTTTTTAATTAATTAATATTCTAGATTAGAAAAGATCAATTGAATATAAACAAAATAACTGATATAAAAAAAAAACAATTACCAAGACTCTTTAGAGAGCGCAACCTAACCCAACCTATCTTAATATGTATATTCGAAAAATAAATTCAATTTTATATCTAGTTAATATAAAATGATGCTTTTCATAAACAAGCTTCCT
>JAUTDX010003798.1:0-51588 GCA_030844895.1 Ambrosia x helenae | reverse complement strand
TCTACGTAACTCGAGAAGCAAATTACGAATCCAACAAAACTTCAGCAACCACATTAGCAACTACTCTGTACTCGGCTTCAGCACTTGACCTGGAATTTGTAGTTTGTCGTTTAGACGACCAAGACATTAAATTCGGACCATGTACACACAATATCCTGAAGTAGAGCGTCGAGTATCTGGGCATCCTGCCCAATCAGCATCTGTGTAGGCTCTCAGGGATACATCCGCGCAAGAAGACAAAGTAAGACCATAATCGGTAGTGCCACGAATGTACCTAATGATGCGCTTCAGAGCATTCCAGTAATCAATAGTGGATTGTGCATGTGAATGCAAATTTGTTGAACCGCATACGTGAGGTCGGGTCTGGTAAAGGTCAAGTATTGTAACGCACCAGCTAAGCTGCGGTACAAAGTAGGCTTTTCAAATGGAGCACCAAAAAGAGAGCCAAGCTTCGGTTTGTTGTCAACAGGAGTTGCGACTGGGTTACAAGTGTCCATGCCTGCACGACTCAAGATATCTAATGCATAAGACTTTTGGGACAAAAACATCTGGTCACCTATGCGGGAGACGGTAATACCCAAGAAATAACTGAGAGGCCCAAGATCTTTCATGGCGAATTCAGCCGCGAGGCTGCCCATGAGTTTCTCCCTAAGGGTATCTAAAGAAGTGGTGAGAATAATATCATCAACATAAATTAACAAGTACGCAATGTCACCCCCCGTGGTGATATGTAAAAAGAGAGTTATCACATTTGCTCTGTAAGAAGCCAATAGATGTGACAAAATCTGTGAAACGCTGTACCACGCCTGCGGTGCCTGTTTGAGACCGTATAAAGACTTAGTTAGTCGACATACATGATCAGGAAAATCCCGATGTCAAAAACCCATTGGTTGATACATATAAACTATCTCATTGAGGTTGCCATGAAGAAAGGCGATGGTGACATCCAGCTGATGAATGGACCATGACTGAGAAAGAGCCAAAGTCAGCACAGTGCGTATGGTGGCCGGTTTAACAACCGGACTAAATGTTTCCCCACAATCGACCCAATCTCCTGATTTCGACCATCACATACCAGACGAGCCTTGTATCGCTCAAGTGTACCATCAGACCTGTATTTGTGGCGAAATAGCCACATACTACGAATAATATGCATGTTAGGTTGTCTCGGGACAAGTTCCCAAGTCTTGTTTTTAATTAAAGCATTAAATTCGTTTTTCATGGCATTATGCCAATCCGGATTAGACAAGGCGTCTTTGGGGTTTTTGGGTAAAGGAGAAATGGTGGAGGTGGAAATATTAAATATTTGTTTGGGCTTGGTGATACCGGACATGGCTCAAGTGTGAATGGTGCGGGTAGGGGGGCGCTGGTGAAGTCGGTATGTGGGAAGGAGTCTGAGTGGGTGACAGGTTACTTGGGCCTGGTGAAGAACGTGGTGATTGGGCGAATGATGTGAGGGATTTAGTGAGTGGGTGTGGGCCGGAGGAGTAACAGGAGTATGGGGTGGGATGTTTGGGCCATGTGGTGGGATGGGCAAATGGGCCGTAGGGTCTGTGACTGAAGTGTTGTTTAGCATGGGTCTGTTTGTGACGGGTTGGGATGAGGAGTGGGTGGGACCAGTGGGGTAGTGGGTGTAAGGTAGATTGAAGGGTGTGGCTGGTCATCGAGAAAGGTATAGGTGTGAGGGGTGGTTTTATGTGATTTGGCAAATGGGATGATGCTCTCGTCAAATAGAACGTGACGGTTAATGGTGATGGTACGGGTTTTGAGGTCAAGGCATTTGTATCCTCTATGGTTGGAAGGGTATCCTAAGAAGACACATGGATGAGACCGGTAGGCATGTTTATGAATAGTGTATGGGGAATGAGGGGGTAACACATGCACCCGAACACACGAAGGTGATCATAGGTAGGCACACACTTGTAAAGGCGTTGTGTGGGGGTTTGAAAATTGTGTAATTTGCTGGGATGATGTTAAGGAGTAGGTTGCGGTCTCAAGGGCATGAGGCCAATAAGTTGTGGGCATAGAGGAATGCGCCAAGATGGTGCGCATGAGGTTATTAATGGTTCTGATTTTACGTTCAGCTTTGCCATTCTAAGATGAGGTGTGTGGACAGGATAAACGAAAATGCATGCCGTTAGAATTGCAAACGGTATGGAATTGGTTGTTGGCGTATTCACGACCGTTATCACATTGAAGTTGTTTTATTTTGGTGCTGAATTGGGTTTGGACAAAATTATTGAATTTTGTGAACATGGCAAAGACAACAGATTTATGGGCAATAGGGTATGTCCATAAAAAATTGGTGAAATCATCCAAGAACAAAACATAATAACGGTGACCCCCGTTGGACAAGATAGGGAGGTCCAAACATCACTGTGTACAAGATCAAATGGCATAACGGTACTTGTATTAGAAGTAAAAAATGGAAGTCTAGTGTGTTTACAAAAAATACAAGCACTGCAAAGTTTATTCTTTAAAGAACCACAATTAATAGAACTAGAAGTTTTTAAATTATTCAAAATAGCCGGGCCTGGGTGGCCGAGGCGTTGATGCCAAATGTCTTGAGAAATAGTTGCATAAGTGGAAGCAGAGGTGAGGTTGGTGATGTTGGACGGGCTGAGAGTGTAGAGATCCCCCGAGCTATTGCACCGTAGGATAGGTTTCTTGGTTTGGAGGTCCTTCACAGTAAAACCATAAGGGTCAAATTCGACAGTTAAATGGTTATCAGTGGTAAAGCGGCGAACAGAAATAAGGTTCTTAACAAGGTTAGGGGCATAAAGGACACGTTAAGTTTAAAGGTTGGGAATGGTGGTGGTAAGGTAATATTGCCTTGGCCTAAAACCGGAATGGTTTTACCATTCCCAACAATAATGTTGCGAATAATGCTAGAATTAAAAATAGAGGGAACTTATCAGATTGAGGAGACATTGTACCTGTTGCACCAGTATCCATGGTTCAGGACTGATCATTGTGATGAAGTGCTAAATTGTAGAGAGCCTGTGCAATATCCGTGGGAGAGTAATTGGCAGCATATGACTGAGCAACAGTGTTAGCGTCCGCTTTGGGCCTAACAGCCCAGCTGTGTTAGTCTGTTTCGGTTGCTGGGCCTGGGAGGGTTGGTTTGGGCCTGTCGCTGGGTGAGAGGAAAATGTCGTGGGGTGATAGGATGGGAATTGGGCCTGTGATGCTGGAACGTATGGGCTAAGAGGGTTTGAAGGGTATGGGCAGGGTGGGTAGGCCAGTGGGTCCAAGGTGGGTAATGTTTACGGCATGAAGAAAGTAAAGGAAAAAAAAGATTGGGAGAATTAGGGTAATGGCTTTGATACCATGTAGAATGATATGGTTCAAACCTTGAGTATTCTCATTCAATAATAATTCATATAAATACATGTTTACAATCCCTTGAAATATGGAAGGGATAATCATTATCATAAATACAAATAATCTACTAAATATAAAATTATCTATAATCTATAATCTATAACTTTAATAAAAGAATTGAACTTTGATGATGTGGCATTCAATGGAGGCCTAAACCCCTCCTTGAATGTGCCACGTGGCATCATGTAGGATTTTTTAAATTTTGAGTTTTTTTAATAAATCTATATATATTATAATTATTTTAGGAAAAGATAAGAATTTAAAAACAAAATTAAATTTTCTCTCTAATGTTTCCTCCCATAACTTTTAAACGTTAATATCTTTTATATACGAGATTTTTTAAAGAAAAAAATTACACCAAATTAACGAGCGTTTTATTATCTTTCCAACGAATATCATAGTGCTATATAAAAAACGGAGAAAAAACAACTATTTTTGTGGGTTTTGTTTTCAAATATATTTTACTCTACTAATAAATCAAAAACGATAAACATAACTTCATAGGCGGAGATTCCTTTTTCTTATATTTGAATATGATAACTTATGGCAGAAATTTGTTTAAAATAAATATTATTATTATTATTATTATTATTATTATTATTCATTAATCATGTATTGGCAAATCATTAATTATGTTGTCATATTAGATATTTTATTATGTTATATTAGATATTTCAACCTTGGGACACTCCCGGGATAAAAGCTAGTATTATTATATTTTATTATACGCGATAGTTCCAATTACTGATAACCTATCATAAGACGTCTATAAGTGTTTGACCGATAACAGGTTGGTGTAATAATCCTGGGTTGTCTATGACTTCATATGTTTATCTTCAGTCATCGACTCCTACCTAACGCAAGACCACCCACTCTCTTGGTTTCCTTCATTTCCCCACTCTTTTTTTTTTCTTTCTAGTGACCTACAACAATTACAATGGTGATTACCGTTTTAGACCTAAAAAACAAAGGTGGCCACACTCTATTAACTGACACTTAATGGCCATCCAACTTAGAGACTATTGGAGTAAAAACATGTCAAATCACATGAAACATGAATTTAATTTCAAAATTTTGGGTATTAAAGGTGGATTTTGATCAAACTATATGGACTATGCGGGTATTTTTTTTTTTTTTTTTTAATATATGATGTTTAGATAGATAAAGGTGGGATTATATATTATAATTATTTTAAAGTTAATTTCAAAACACTTTTTTAATCAGTTATAAGAGTACCCGTAATGGGGCGTGATAGAGGGGAAAAAAAAAATAGCGCCCCTGCTACACCATTACAGGGGGCTCCATATTTTAAAATTCTGGTTTGGGCTCCATCAATATAGCGCCATCCCCTTTGTGCCCCCTCCAATCAGATGCCGCCACATCACCCTCTCTCTCTCTATATTATTTTTTTATTATTTTTTTATTTTAAAAGATATAATAAAATATTAAAAGGGGCTTTATATATAAAGCCCCACCACTACACCCCTTTTCCACTTTATCTCTCCATGCTGACTCAGCAGCCACGTGGACCAATCAGGAAGGGGCTTTATATATAAAGCCCCCCACTACACATGCTCTAAGTTTATGATTTTTGTAACCACAAAAGATTCTGTTTTAGACTAATAAGCCAAACCTAAGGGGGGACGGGGCGCTATCAGAATTGGGCACGGGTACCTCATTACCAGCACGGTAACACCGCTGTCACCCGTGCTGGTAGGGGTCCCGTGGACCGTTTTCTGGTTCTATCTAACGGGCTGGTGACCGTGTATTTTCTGATTTTTTATTTACTGTAATTCCTTTTTTAATTATTTATAACCGTTTGAAAGCAACATTTTTGTTTATTTTTTTACGTAAACCGGTTAGTGTTAAAATAAATTCAATCAAGAGTAAATAAAAAAACATATAACAATATTTTTTAATATTAAACATAAATAAAATACATAAAAACATAGTATATAATTAGAGTTCACACATTAGTTGCCAGGCCTGGAGATGCTCAATGTTGCCGTTGTAACGAGGCGCAAACTTCACCTGGGTCAGCTCCACAGCCAACTCCGGCACAATGCCTGGGTGCCGGGTCATGGTTTGCTCATAGCTGGTGGTCCACCGATCACATTTGTTTTTTAGATCGGTCCATTTCCTCTGTAGGCTCTCAATTGTACGGTCGTTCTCGCCGACTTGAGCTTTGAAGTCACCCAAGACACGGTCCCAGAAGCATGTGTTCCTGCTCCCGGAGCCTTGGCGGCGTTGTCGTTGCAAGGATGGGTCGTTTTGTGCGTCTCTAACGCACACGACCAAAGCAATTTCTTCATTTTCGGTCCAGCGAGTCATTTTTGTGGTTTTGTTGATGTTGAATTGTGTTTTCACCACCGTCGTTTATATACAAAAATTCTCAACCGTATTGCATGTAAAATTCAATTTTCCTGACGGTTAGATAAGACCGACTTAAATGGAAATAATTTTTTTGACCGTGTTGGGTGGAGACGGTTGATTAATAAACACGGACTGACGGTTTGGTGGTGCAATCTATAAACCGTGTGTATGTAAAAAAAAAGTTTTGTATTTGTATTTAAATGAAAAAAAAAACAAGAATCAGTGGAGTGCTGCCTACAAAAAATTGAATGAGTGAAGTAAATCAGTTAAGTAGTGTGGCAGTGCATAATTGGTTAAAATCAGTGAAAGAAAAAATGAATTTTAGTAGCACCCCTAACGCCCTAATATATTTGGACATATTTTTCTAATGTGCATCATGAATGTTTTGTAGGCCATAGGCCACCGTATTAGTGATGTAATATTCGGTAGTTTGATTGAGGTTCAAGGGTAAAATAAACATTTATATAACTCAACATGTGGTAAAATACATAGAAACTGACTTAAATCTACTTATCTATATACGTATATTTTGGTTTACATAGTAAAATATAAACAGAGAAAAAAAATGCGGATATTGAAAACAAAACGATACAACATTGCCCGATTAGAAAACAGTGATGATATCATCTTACTAACGTTGATGCATAATTTGTTTTGTAAAATGTTTTTGTCTTAGTAAATTACTTTTTTATTATACCGAATAAATAATGGTTGTTGCAGCTATGTTAAATTCTTTTATATAATTGGTTGTTAAATATCCTTTAAATGTTTCATACAACGATTTAAGAGCTTTTATGTGTCACCTTGAGCGAATTTGATCGGTTCTCTTTTTCGATAGATTTTACTTGTTTGATCCGTTGAAATTGCTACTCCTCCCTCACCTGAATTATGTTTGTCATATAGTTGTTTCTTCTTGAGTTGCAAATCAAGCCGCCATCATGAACAAATAGCAAATAATGATCTTGAAATGGTACCAATTGAACTTGTTATTTAGTTCCCAAGTTAAAATAATAAATTACTTACTTTTAATACATATTGTATATGATGACGGTTATTAAATTATTTATCAAGTAGTAATTTGATTGTAGTCGGAACATGGGAACGATGTAACGGATAAGTAGAATGAGATTGTGTTATTATTCTTAAACCTATGTCTTAATAAGTTGATGTCACATACATATGTCACATCAGTTTATGAAAAGAAATGAAAAAAAGTGTGGTTACAAACTTCTTACGCCTAAGTTATAGAAAATTTGTAAATATATATATTATTAGGTAAAGGAAGTTGATTTCGGAGTGGACGATTATAGGAGTTGCAGGTTCCATCTTGATTGGTCATCGACCCAACAACCATAGATCAGTCATTGACTCCTACCAAGACCACCCACTCCCTTGGTAACACACTCTTAGCTGAAACACTTAATGGTCATTCAATGTATTGACTATCTAAGTAACAACATGTCAAACCACATGAAACAAAAAAAATGTAATTTCAAAACATTGAGGATTAAAGGTAAATTTTGATCAAACTACATGGAGTATGCGGGTATTTTTCTTTTTTATACCATGTTTAGATAGACTAGCAGGAATGCCCGCGCGTTGTTGCGGGTGCGTTTATTTTATTGCTTCGTAGTTGTTAGGGTTGTGGTGTGTATGTATAGTGTTTGTGGATGATTCATTATCATGACAAAGTATACAGTTTAGTGAACATTAATGTATCTCTAGCATATAGAGAAAATGTATTAGATTTTTTTAGACTTTGATGCTAAGATTGAAATGCTTTTCCAACATAAGTTTAAGTAATATTAACATCAGCACAATATCACGCATATCTATTCTAATTATACATTCATGTTCAAAATTTACACATGTCTGGCAAAAAAAAAAACAGTTAATATGTTAGAGACAATGACCCTCATCTTAAATGGTTGGGGAGAGGTAGGAAGGTTTTTCCTTGGGGATTTCCTGCTTGAGGTAACCGGTTTGATCCTTGCAGTCGGGTGGGTAATCTATGTTAAAGTGTTATAACCCTCAGGTAGAGACACGTTGTGTTGTATTCGAACTCCAGATGAGGGACAACTCGCGTTTAAGCAGCCATAGGTATTACCACTTATCCACAACTTTAAGGAAAAGTTATTATGTTGGTAAAATGAATCAAATTAACTTTAAACTACCTGTTGACTTTTGAGATTCATGGCAAGAAAAAACATAGAGAAAACAGTTTCTAGGCGTGATATGTTTGGGAAGATCTATACATTTCTTTCTAATTTAATTTTATGTTTATTATTACTTGTTACTAATTAAGTATTATGATTTACTACTGCTAATACTATTTTCAATTTATTTATGTCCAAACAATCAAAACCCTCATAGCATGAGTTCAAACCACTACCGACCACCACTTTTTCCCTAGTCGTAACACCAGGATCATGTCACAACACCTCTAGGCACTCTATCTACGACGAACCCACACTTCCACACCATAATCTTCATACGGTAACAATCACCAACACTTCATCTAAAACAAATGACCAATAAAATCAAACCATAACAATTCCATCCAACAACAAAAACAAGAAGCAACACCCTCAAATTCATAATAGTTTTTTTAATGAACTACGATCATAATAGTTCAAGATTGAAATCGGTCACATCTGAGAAAATAATTAAAAAACGATTCATTATTTGCCATCAAAGTTTATAACTAAAACTACCTTTCTTTAAATAAACCCTTTGATAAAATTTTAGAACAGAACCAAATGTAACTGGATAAAAGAATAGATCCTAACCACCACTATGAATTATGGTTTACTATGAGGGCTAATAATTCTCACTTTGTTGTATATGTTCCTACCCTAATAGCTAGTCACAACACATGAACTTAAACATAACTGACTAACACATAGTTAAAGTTCCATCTAACGAGCAGGTTGCATATCTGCGTTTCTGGTCGAAAGACAACTGGGAGGACCTTCAATCAACTGATAGTTATTACTCTTCGCCTTCATCTCGCCTCCAACATACCTTGTTAATGCGTTTTTCACCCCAAAACCTTGTCTTGGTGGCTTGTTGCAGTTCCCACTCAACAATGGAGTTATGTCCACCAATCCAGGGGCAACAACGGGTCCTGGTGAAAACTTAGGAGTTGTGAAAGTGGAATTGCATGGCGTATCTGAAGAAGGTATGCATGGGATCGGGATCCGGTTTAAGGCAATAACATCCGCCATTGAAGCCACAGAAGCCACATTATCCGACTGTCTTGTTAAATCGTCCACGTAAAGTAAATCATCGATTTGTGCCACAATGTTATTGTTGAATGATAAACTCTCCAAAACTCTTGAGTAGCTTTCCAGTATCGATTTTCCAACATCCTGCACATTGAAAGTTAAATATATCAAATTATCAGCAACCGAATACGGACATTTAGTGTTTTCGAATAACAAATTTAGAACCTTGTTGTGTTGAATCTTGTTGATATCTAATGAGGTTTTAGTTAGATCAGGAAATCGATTTTTAAGTCAAGATAAGAGGATTTCGGCTCTATCAGCTAGTGAATCCCTCTTGCAGCCATCTGTCGTAAGGTCCTTTACCATCTCCTACGAGGCTTTAGTTGGAGACTGATTTAGATTCCGTAAATCATCTCTCGAGTGAACCCTTGTACGCCAGAAATAGATCAAGGCTTCAACATCCAACCCAACCCGTACCGAATAATCAACCATTAGCTAACTCTCATTAGTTCAATTTATACCGAAAGATAGGCAATCTAAAGATAAAACATGGATCGGTCGGCTTAGAATTGATAGAATGAATTAGGAAGCAAGTTTTCTGGATCACCCTCTTCACATCTCAATTGATTCAAAAGCATGCTGTAGGTTAAATGGAACGCACTAACAAGATGAACAATGAAAATCATAAAAGTCAATAACAAAAACGATAACCTAACAAACACTCTGCAATAAATTGCTCTTAAGTTATATAAAGATATCTAACATCCCTTAAACATGCTCTCTTGTTCTACAGACTAAATAAAGATTCAAACAAATGCAAGCATTCAATACAAACACCGCTTGAAATGAAAAAGTAATCAATAATCACGATACCTTCGGGACGGATTCGTAGTACAATTCAGAAACTTCCACTTCCACTAAAGCAACACTATTGAAAACCATCGCGGCTTTTAGTATCTAATTGGCACATTCGCGCTTGTTAGTCAACTGTTTCCTAGTGTCCTTTTGGAGACGCCAGATTGGACACAAGGCAGCCACCACTTCTCTTGGTGGCGTTGTGGTGGTTTACGGAAAGAGCCCGGCCCCTTAGCCTCTAGAGCATTATCCCCTAATCAACATACTAGAACATTGTGCTTTTGAAACCATCCTGTATTTCTTATAACAACAATAAAAATAGAATTAGTTGAACAATATATCTAACCCTAACACCGAACCCTTTTGCATGTGGCTACAACCCATGGCTACTTAAAAGTTTGTTATGTCAAATAAAACCAAGAAATTACAAAACCCTAACTTTTTTTCTTTTTCACAAAGCACAAATCAAATTTAAAATCATTCACAACCGATACCAAATAGAAAGAATCCATACCTTCAGAGGCACCTAAAATGGTGTCGTATACGATATCCCTACCGTTCTATGGCTCCCAGCCGTCATACTCCAACAACATTAATCAGAACAAAACTTTCTTTAAAAAACCACCGATGAAATAGAACAACTGCTATCATATACCGATGAGAGTTATTTTCCATTGAAGGGTTATCTGGTATTAAGATAGGGGAAAACTGAAAACGAAAAACGCAATTAAATACAGGATTTAAGGTTCCTGCTGCGAGATCAAACGTCAATATCATCAATTTCCACTGATGAATTAATATATTGATGGAAGCACTCGGTTAAGGAAGCATTTGATTTCTTTGTTAATGAATGCTTTTAGTTATTGATTCTCAGACAGTTACAAAAACAATTGCCATCAATTGAGTTGCATTATTATCTTGTACAATTGGTATCAAAGGTGGTACATAAGGGTATAAATGGAAGAAACATGACAAAAATTAGAGATTTACACTTGAGACTCTTGAGATGCCATCTTAACTTTGCCAAGTTAGACATCTTTGCCTATTGCTCCCTCTTTATAATAACTAGTGAAAGTGCCCGCGCGTTGCCGCGGGTACTTATGTTTATTGGCCTACGGCATGGCGGGTCTCACATAAAGTTTAATACCAAATTAGTAAGACAACTAATATATCAATTCACAAAACATAGATTGGTGATTTATAAAGGTGCGCACGGGTCAATTCGGTATGGTTTTGGGCTTTAACCAAAACCGAAACTAAGTTTCCATCATGGATTGTTAAAATTGATATGTTTCGAAAGCCTAAACCAACAATGGTTGTACATGACATTGGATGTCTTATTTGTAACATTGCCAATTGCGATCTAATATAAGTTGATGTTAGTGGCCCGTTTATCTAACTCAAGAGTTGACCACTTTTATATGTGCAATAGGTATATAGGCGTTTAAGCAAATAAAACAATCATATTAGCCTCTTCATATTAAAAACATAACCACTCCAATTTGACCCGTCCAAAAGCACACATTTGGTCTCGATGAGTTTCCTGTAGGTACAGGAAAAAAGATCAGCACTTCCATTTTGCATAACAAATGTTTATTTTGTTTCTATCGGATGCAAATTCCTTGTTTCCTTTAGCTACAAGAAAAAAAGATCAAGAGTTCCATTTTGTGTAACAAATGTTTATTTTGTTTCCATTGATGCAAATTCCTTGCTATAGTTGATCAAAACGTTACCACAACACCTATCTATCAGTTGTAACAAAAAATAGGTCTCATGTCAAATTTTTTGTTATGGCAGGTGACTGTACTATACTCTTAATTAATAGAAAAAAATATGTTCTTAGTCATTGATTTGTTTCAGGGAACCTGACTTTACCCCTTTCAACCCACACAAAATCTTTTTTTACCTGGCTCTTTACCTTAATTAAAGTTCTTGTATTTACTCTTTAATGAGATCTTAATATATAAGTATAACCTAATTTGACCTGCTTATTTGACACAAGACAACGTATTACGGTCCACTCCCTTGTTCATAGGGAGGGTCCTTGTGTGCAAGAATTAACCAAGACACAAAATATCGTGCCCGATAGCTTCCCTCCTGTTACAAGCTAATCCCATTTCAACACTTTTTAAATAATTAATACTGAAATACAATAAATCTGATAATATTATTTTGACAACAATAATTCTTGAAACTCATCTCAGTAAGTTCTTCTGCCAATGTTATGTAGGCGGCTAACGCTGCTGCAGTTCTTTCTTCTTAGGAAGCAAGTTCAGCACCCTGAGTCCAATTAAAAAGCTAAAAAACTATAATGTATTCATTCATTTGCATTCCAAAGAAGAAAAAATTACAACAAACATGCTATAAGAGTTGGAAGATATGAAACCCCTGATTATTAAAAACAGGTACCCATGTAGTAAGTGCTTTATAAAATGTACCCGCAACATTGCTATTAACATAGGTAGAAGACTATTAGACCCAATCTCACCCGAATGCACATGCACCGGTAACAGAAGAATAATACTAAATTTTTTAAAGTACACTACTAAAAATGAGACACAAAAACTGAAAAAGTATCACACGTCTCTTTTAACTGTCGTTTCAGAAAATCTTTGAAGATCAAACACAACGGTCTTAAAGGGCTCCCCTTAATATAGCATCCAGGAAAGAAATGTGTATTACAAAGTTGACATATCCATAGAAAAGCTACTTATTTATATAGTATCTTAAAATAATTGAAATGAAACTTGTATATATTCCATAGCTTTTGGTCCATTATCCATTTCAAAATTGTTGGCAAAAATACAAGCATTGAGAAATAACCGATAATACTACAACATTAGCAAAATATCAAAATAAAAAAAAAAGAATTATCCATATCAAAACGGTTGAAAGAATACATGCATTGAGAAACAACTGATAATATTATGACGTTAGCAAAATAACAAAAAAAAAAAAAAGAATGTTTGAAACGTCTAACCTTATATCAAAAGAGATACCACTGCTTTCCTCCACAAATTTATTGACTGGAACACGAGCATTGCAAAGCAACTGATATATTGTGTGTGTATATGTAACTTAATACATATTTGTTGAAGGTGATAATAGCATGATGCATTCACCCGATCTTAAAGGACACGTGAATCTTTATTGCAACACCTCTTTGTGATAATACCTTAAAGAGAGCATGCAAACTGTTCTGGGGAGTTTGAATATGTGATCATGATATCACCAGCTGCTGATCAACAAGCACCCATAAGTTTTAATATGCAGCGGGATTTCTGTCGGTATTGATTCGGTGTTAGTAAAACGATACTTGCTCAAAAAGATATTGACACATGTTTTATATGGATCGAAAACCATAAAACAAAATTTACATCAAACGGTATCGTTGTTGGCCTTAATTAGTGGAAAAAATAACGCTTTCAAAACTAAAAAGGTCTAAAAATCATTCAAAAAAGAATGTTCACATGAGCAAAGTTGTAGCTGATGCCATCGTAGAAGAATCGGGTGGAAGGTAGGATTCGAACTACGCCTGATAGGTATAGAGGCAACTGTCGGACAAAGTTTAAATGTTAGTACATATATAAAAATTTCGGAAAAGGCAAGCTAGTGCTTGCAACATCGGCAAATGAGACTCATCTAAGAGCATACATAATATTGTCCCAATGACAAAACTGAAAACAATTCTTAAATTTGCCTATAAAAAAGACCACACAGTTAATCAAATAATTCCAATGTTGAGACTTTTGCTAAAAATAATATAATAATATTAATTAAAAAACAACTGTTTGGAAAAACAAACACTCATTTGCTTGAGTAAAGTCCATAATCAAACATAAAACACCAAATTTTCCTTTAAAGTTCAAGATTATTTGTTAGTTTTCCAAATGTAAATTAATGGAATATATCAATTGACCTGGTTGGCTTATTCCTCTTTCGCCGCCACATAAGCTAGAAGTCATCGCCAACTACAACACTTTGCAGGGGAAACGTAACAAGAAGTTTATTAAACTATGAATTCACCACCAATTGCACCCACATAGTCTTTCAACCGACATAATGTAAATGGTACAGGTTTAGAGCTGTGGTCCCCATATTCAACGGGAGTAGAGTCGTCCCTAGTGACACATAGAAAAAACTGAAATTGACCTATTGATAGTCAAAGGCCAGATATAAGGGGTAGAGACAAAAGGGCGATTACATAACCATCTTCTGTATGATAGTCAAAGGAATATAACAAATGTTTATTTCTCTACTTAATAATTGGGTTTGCATTGACGACAATGTAAAAACATTTACGACAATGTAAAAACATTTGCTAGTTCAAACTCAAATTTAATTGATTTATAATTGGTATAGAAATCTGTCATGTCAAACTTGTAAAAACCATAGTCACCTAAATCGCGGTTCGCTTCGGTACGGGAACGCGGTACGAATACGGAATTCGCTAGGCTGGACGAATTCGGTACGGAGGGGGGTAGGCTCATTTCGGTACGAACTGGTACGGTGTACCATGGAGTCTGGTACGATGTATATTTTTTTTCAAAAAAATAGCTATTTATAATTTATATTTTATATATAATATTAATTTTATACTTTTTATGTATAAATTTATAAGGAACAAATATAAATTAGTAAAAATAGTGGGGGTTAACTTAAATGGATAAATACATAACCTAATTTTTTATGAAAAATTACTAAGTTTTATGATCTAAATGTACACTATATAAAAATGAGGGGTTAAATGTATAAATTACTAAACTTGTATAACCCTAAAAAATAGAAACTGCCGTTCTTTTTCTTATTTGTTCTCTTCTTCTACCTAGGTTCTTCTTCTTCTTTTCTTCTTTATCTTCTTCTACCTTGGTTTCTTCTTCTTCTTCCAAGAACCAGCTAAATGGAGCGATTTACAGTGAGCCTGGAACACGATTTATTGTCCTGATGGTTCGATGTACCCGTTCAGATGGGATCAACGTACCACCAAAACCGGATCGACGAACCATCAGCGAATGGTACGCTAGCGAATTCCGATCCGGTACATTTCGATCCAATACGAAAATCGTGGTTAGTATAGCGAATTCTGTGACTATGGTAAAAACGAATAAACTTATGAAAAACAACATGAGCACTCACTTGATCAGAAAAAAGAGGTACTACGAGCATATTAGGCTACACAACGATAAAACATGTTTTCCCTTCATATATACAATTCCTATCAGCAGAATCTCCCAGCAGTTCCCCCAAAAAACTCTTAACAATCTCTAAAAGCCTGGCTTGGAGAATAACATTTCTTTTGTGGAAGTAATTAAAATAAACATATGGAGTTATGTTTTCATTGTTATGAACTTATGATGTCTGAGCAACTAAACGGTAAGCATCTTGTTCTACACCTAGCATATCCCTAAATCATCAACTTTAACAATTATACATCTGACCCACACAATATGTCTAGAATCTATAATAACAATTATAACAACAAATAAAAAGGTGAACATACCTTTTCACAGTTGAAGGTTCCTATCTCAATGGTACTTGGGATTTGGATTTCATTATATCTTGTGGCACAAGGTTTATCATCAGATCAGCGAAGTTAGAATCTTGTTCTTTTTCTGGGATAGTATGAAGTAACAAGTAAAAAGAAGATGCATCAACTGAGAAACCCTTTGCATCCATTTAAAATAATAACTTAAAATGCAAAAATTATGAAATTTAAAATAAGGGGCTCAATTGATTACTTTTCCAAGAAATATGAAATTCTCACATTCTCTTGTGGTAAATCTATCAACTATACAACCAACTGAAGCATTGTGCCATTGTCAACATTAATAGTGAGCCTTCCCACCTGCAGTGAAACTGTGGACCCTTATTATTTGTAATAGATATGATGACTCTAATACAATTGTTTAAAGAACCTTAAATACACCCATTACCATTTATAAAAAAGCAACTACTCAAAGCTGTAAAAAACGACAGAGATGTATTTTTGATAGATCAATACTGTTGATCACTTGGTTGTTCTTAATTGTGTTCATCACTTTCATGTAAATCAATTCAAACAGAAGTAATACAAACATGTAAAACTAATCAAACACGTTTATCCCAAGATACCATAGATACACTAAAGTAACCAGACAACTAAAGAACCTTATCTACAAACACACACAAAAAAAAAAAAAAAGAATTATAACCCAAATATAGTAAGTAACAACAACAACAAAACCTTGATTCTGCAAACAAACAAAAAACTGAAAACTCATCTAAAAAACAATATCAAAGACACTGAATAGTAAGCAATATACCTGCACGATCAAGCAAAACAAAAGTGGGCAAAGTCCCAGGCTTTGCTTTGAAGAAATCCCAAAAGCATCAAATTTTCGCCGACCGTTTTGATTTTCTTTTGCATACTACCACCGTACGGTAGAATCCCAAAGTTTTGATAGCACTATCGTGATTTCCTCTATGCTGTGTTGGTTCGCCTGTTACAGGAATTTGATCGGGAAACAGATGTGTGTGGTGACCTTTAAAAGATCTGCCATTCAATTGAAGGTAACTACTGACAATTAATGTGATCATTAAAAGGAGGGAATGGAAGGCAGAAGGGATTTGTAGTATTGAATTGGGTCTTTATAACAAGGTTAAATATTGAAAGAGGTATAAATTGTGCATAAGACAATTATACCATTGCATTAAAGGTTGTACATAAGGGTATGAATGGAAGAAATATGGTAAAAATTTAGGGATTACACTTGAGACTCTTGAGATGCCATCTTAACTTTGACATTTTGGATATTTTTACCCATGGCTCCTCCTTTATAATGTAGCATAGATAATAATAATAATAATAATAATAATAATAATAATAATAATAATAATAATAATAATAATAATAATATAGATAAAGGTAGGATTATATTATGATTATTTTACAGTTAAGTTCGAAACACTTTTTTTTAATCAGTTATAGTTTATGATTTTTGTAACTACAAAAGATTCTGTTTTAGACTAATAAGCCAAACCTAATATCTTTGGATATATTTTTCTAATGCGCATCATGGATGTTTTGTAGGTCATAGGTCACCATATTAGTGATGTAATATTAGGTAGTTTGATTGAGGTACAAGGGTAAAATAAACATTTATATAAATCAACATGTGGTAAAATAAAGAGAAAATGAATTCAAATATACTTATGTAAGTATATTTTAGTTTACATAGTAAAATATGAACAGAGAAAAAAATGTGGATGTGGAAAAAAAAAAAAACGATAAAACATTGCCCAATTAGAAAAGTAGAAAACAATGATGATATCATGCATAACGTTATGCATAATTTTTTTTTTTGTAAAATGTTTTTGTCTTAGTAAATTACTTTTTATTATACCGAAGAAATAATAGTTGTTGCAGTTCTTGATCTATGTTAACTTCTTTTATATAATGGGTAGTTTTTTTTAACAGCTCTCGGCCAGGACTATACAAGGTTAAAGCTCGGTCGACGCGGGATTCGAACCTGAGCACTCCAAAGTGGAAACCTCCAAAGAAACATTCACGCTTGCACTATATTCACATCTTACAGAGTACTACCCTATATAAGCTAAAGTAGTGAACATTCAGGCATGTACTATATTCACATCTTAGAGAGTACTACCCTATAATCATCATAGGTATACCACACTGATGTTATGAATAAGAAAACTAAAAACTAACAGATGTATTATACAAATACCACAAGAGAATTGATAAACTAACATACGCATTATAATCGCCACAGATAGACCACACCGATGGGTTTTGGACTTGGTTTAGGACAAGCTTTATAATTGCCTAATTGAAAATGCGGTTGGGATTACTTAAACTCATCCCAAACCCGTCTCCTTGCCGTCCCTAACCGTACCATTTCGTCTCTTTAAATTGCCAGGAGAGCACCAAAATTATTTATGAGTTACATGTTTACTAAGATTAATATACTTACATTAACCAATTTTCATTAGGATATAAAGAGTTAATAGCCAAAATCGTCTCTGAGGTTTGGTCATTTTGCCACTTCAGTCCAAAACCCAAACCTTTTACATCTGGGTCCTTCAGTTTTATTTTTCTTGCCAAATTCGTCCCTGACAACGTTTAAGTTGTGGACTGAAGTGGCAAAAGTGACCAAACCTCAGGGACGAATTTAGCAAAACCCAAACCTTTTTTGGGACGAATTTGGCAAAAAAAAATAAAACTGAGGACCCAGATGTAAAAGGTTTGGGTTTTGGACTGAAGTGGCAAAAGTGACCAAACCTCAGGGACAATTTTGGCTATTAACTCTATTCTAAATATCGGCTTTGGGTTAAATTTAACATGTTATTGACATGCTTGTTATCGTATTACGCCATGCTCTGACTATGTTATATTGTCTATGACCTATTTATCCTCTTATTAGATGACTGACACGGTCATATTACAATGAGAAGAGTTGGTCTTTAGCTTAGATAAAAACAAAATAACTTATTTAATTGTTTTTCATTGGGATCGTTGAATTCTTAATATTTGATGGAACGATACTCAGTATTTAGTATTTGCAACTTTTATACAGCTATAACCCAATTCATTTTCAAACTTTTACTCAAGTGGTTCAACCAATGGTAAGTTCAGTGGTAGAGACAATGGTGGACGATGATAGAATGCCCGAATAAAGCTGGGTTCGATTTTTGAATCAGACGGGTTTTACGGGTTATTCATTGACGTGCCTACGGATGGATGGGTTACCGGGTTTTTCTCAGAATTGGTGTTTGACAACTCGGGTACTCTCGAAGTACTTGAATTTATCGAAAAAGTTCCCCGAGAGTGCTCGGGTTTGATTTGTTGGACATTCAAAAAAATAAAAAAAATAAAAAAAAACTTAAGTGGTTCAATCGATAACATTAAGTTGCTAAAGTGCTGTGATCTCCAGCTAAGTGAGTGAGAGTTTAAATCCTGCAAATACAAGTGTGGTGATTTTATAAGTAGGTGTGATGTAGTGAATGTGTGTTTGACATTCCCAAAATGAAAAAAAAAAGAAAAGAAAAGAAAAAAACCATAAGTGGATCAAAATTGCGAGCAATATTAACGAATACTTTTATATAACTGGACCAGGACTGCTTTCTTCAATTGGCTTTTTGTAAGGTTTACCTTGTAGATTTGCTACATTTTTAAATAATTTATTATTGTACTACAAGTTTTGTTGTTAAATTGGGCTTTTTTGCCCCAAGTTAGTGGGCTTTATAAACTAACTTATGCGATAACACTAAAAGGCCAGCAAGGCGCATGATTAAAGAGTTGACAAATCGTGTCTTAACAGGTTTAACAGGTCCTTAACGATGTGAACAACACAAGTTCTAAAGTTGAACACAATTTTTTTAACTACTTTATATCGCGTATTTATAACACAGTTATATGTTTATGTACCAACAAAGAGACATGATGGATCATATCCTCCTAATTCTAATTATTTTTAAAAAAAGTAAAATTTCACATAGTGTACTTTTTAATTAACAGGTCTAATCGTGTCTAGGTTACCTATTGCCATTTAAATAAACTACGGAGTGGCACTATTAAGCCCATAGTTATACGGCCTAGAAAAAAAAACTTGACTAAGGTCTAAGGCAGCTTGTAGCCTTGTATGATACAAATTATATCATCTCGTTGTTGCAATTTGCACAAATATAAGTTTGTTGTAAAGTTCACGGGTGTTCAAGGTTTTCACGGGTTGGGCTAAGCAGTGGCGAAGCTTGACCCGAAGGTTCGGGGGGTCGAAAGTCACCGGCGGTTCGGAAGTCACTGGTTTCGGGGGGTCGAAAGCCAGTTTCGGGGGTCGAAACCCTATATTTTCAAAATTTTCTATACGAATACTATATAATCGGAACTTCTGCGCGAAAATCCGGGGGGGTCGGCCGCCCCTCCCCGCCCCAACAAACCTGCGCCACTGGGGCTAAGCCAAACATTATTCGTGCTTACTGAGTTTCGATGAGCGTAAACAATCCGAGCTACTCGTAAACAACTTGATATCAACTTGTTATAAGCTAGAATCAAGCCAAACTTAAACTAGTTCGATCCCAAGCTTGAGTCTAAGATGGAATGCCTTTAATAAACGCATTCGAACCGACAAACTCACACACGACCCAACCAAATCTACTCCTAACCTACACAAACTTTTTCCACAATGTGATTTGAACCCTCACCACTTGAAAGAAATACCGCCATTTAAACACCTCGGTACCATTGATCCGCATGCCCTTTGATGCTTGAGATTATTGATTGAGATATGAAACGTGAAATAGCTGACACAATTTATCACAAGCCATATACGATCTCAAAATAATAATTTACAACTTGTAGATACATATTGAAACATTTATTTTATTTAACAAAATGAAAGAGAACAGAAAATATTTTTATACATCCTAACCGTCCAATTGTATTCCACCAACCCCCATATTTATATTCCATTTTAGCCCTAGGCATATCTGAAAATGGTAACACTACAAACTAAAAGGTGTAAATTAGGTTTGATTTGGAAAAAAAAAGGCCACAAAATTAAATAGTTGGTGGCTTCCATCAACTGCCCTCTCTTCTGAGTCTCTCCTGTCCCAACCAATTCAAGTCTTCTAGAGTTCTAGTCACCAATGGAATTCCCACATATAGCTCAATACTGTTGTAACAACTTAATACATTATGCATTATAACTTGTACACCATTCTTAGTTTGTACTTTCCTACCTAATTTACCTATATATGCATACGTATATATATAAACACGTACAAGACATAAGACTAGTTGTTCATTCGGGTTATCAATACGGCTTTCTCAAGGCTAGTTATCTTGATTCAAGTTATCGAAATGGCTTTCTCAGTATTCAACAAGCGATCACTTTTAACACCAATAGTGTTGTGTATTGCTATTTACGGCTTTTGGTTAGGTACATTTATTACATCTTGTTTGAAAGGAGTTATTTTATGTTTACAACATGTGGAAATCGCGGAAAGTCTACTTTGTAGAAAAACTGGTACCTCCACAAGGTGCACAAAGGAGCTGCAACTTACGGGATTTCAGTACTTATAAGGGCAACTACATGGCATCCTTAATTCCGTGTGTCCTATAGTATCTGATACGTGTTTTTATGCATATGAGGCTTGAGTTACACCGTTTTACACAACATTTTCAAAGAGTGACACTATAAAATACATTTTTTTGGTTCACCGCTACTTCATGCCCTTGGCAATTAGGCTAAATCATTTTATTCAACTTTTTGCAAGAGCCGAGCAATGGTGTTGTCCAAAAACTAAATTTATAGAAAATGATTGTAGATCACAATATTATTTGAAGATTTTTTTTCAAGAATATTACATTGAAGTTGACAAAAGTAATGCATTCTGAATATGTGATTTTGTTCAGGGAAAGCGCAAACAGGAATTGCTGGAACTGGGATTGGATACATACCCCAGCCTGGTAGTGGCGCGGGTGGTGGGTTTGGAAATGGCGGAGGCGGTGGTGGTGGATTTGGAGGAATTGGTACGGGAGCTATTGCTAAAGCACTTGTTTGTCTCAATGACAAAGTAAGCTATTGTCATATTGTATCAACTAACACAACCATGACATGACATGAAACTAGTAAGGTTTATGGGTGGTTACATCTTACTTGTTTAATACCCTAAGCCAAGGCCACCAATTTATTCCCCTTACACAAGAGGCCCACTAACATGTTAAATAAATAGATTGGCACGCCAACCTGTTGACGGCCCATTTATTAAAACCCACCAAACCGTTTGACACACTTAAGATAAATAAGTTAATGATTTGTGTTTAGGGTAGATGAGTTTAAGCATGTCCAGGATATAGTTGATGTTTTCGACACGGGTAAATTTATGTGTCGTGTTGTGTTAGAAATTTATCCAGCCAACCTAACACGAATACACTATAGACATCCCTAATTGTGTCATATTGGTGTTTGCAATGAAACTAAGCCTATATCATAACAGATCTACAATGAATGTGAGGAGTCCTATCGGTTGACTGAGAGCGGAGAACTCCACGTCCCACCAGACTATACAGATCAATATTGTGGCGGCCCGTGTCTCAAAGAGACGGACCTTGTGCTCAACTGTATCAATGATGTATTTTCAAACTTTGTATTTTACAATCGTGCTACCATACTCATTGTGAAGGACACAATCAAGGACGGATGTAGCTATGGTCCTAGCCGAGGTAATAAAGAGGACAATGATTTGATTATCTATCCGGTAATATTTTGAATTCGGGTTGATTTGATTTCCGTTTGTAGGTAACTTCAATGTGGCGGAGCACATTCGAGCAAATGGAAGCAATTCATACAAGTTTTCAAACCCTATTCTCTTTTGGCTCCTACTTTTGATTTCAGTTTTTAAACTATTGTTTTGATTGTTATATTATGTAAGATAAATATACAAGTATAGAAGTTAAATAAATACTCTAATATTTGTGTGTATTATAAACGACCTAAGTGATGTATAATATAATAATATATATGCACCATTACATGTTCATGTAACAGAGAAACATGAATATAAGATTAACACATTTATGCAGAGAAACATGAATATACAATTAACACATTTTAACGTGTATAGAGTTTTAAATTATATTTGTTTTTGTTATTTAAAACATTAAAGAAAAAAAGCAAACAAACTGTTAGGGATATCGCAGAGCAAAATCATTTAGCATAAGTCTTGTTAAACAAGAATGTAACATTAACGATTCCACATATGAACATAAGCTTCTTGACTTTTGAATGGGTCGCTAAATCATTAAATTGTTCACATTGGCAGATAATATATTTATCATCAATCATTACGAATTAAATTTTATTTTATATTTATGAAATAACATGTTGGATTGATTGTATTATTTTAATTTTGCCAAACTTCAAGAGTTGATGATAATGCTAGAGCTCTAGTTCGTCAACTTATATCTGATGAACAGAAAATAAATAAATAACATTAACATATAGATGATGGCTTTTCTTCTAGGAGTCAATTTTCACTAGTTCATGTCAATAACTTGGGCGTATAATAACAGAATCAGCTCATGATATGGAACATAAAGTATGAACAATTAAATAACTAAATGGAGAGTCGCAAAATGGCATGTGGCCAAGCGGTATAAGTAGAAGTAGGATTTCTTTTCTACGTGAGTTATAAAAATATTGAGAGTAATACGTGGCGACATGTCCTTGATTTCCTTTCTACGCTGCCATGCCTCCATTTCCTACATCCTAAAGTAGTGGGTTAAAGCCTATATATGGCAGTATGTTATGATAGAGCTTATGGTATGACTATGATTTGAGACTCATTTTCCTAATTATCTGAGAATACCTCCCCTTCTCTTCTGTTACTATCTATTTCCAATTTGGTACACATACAAGGTATATTGAAATTATAACGAGAACGTGACATCTGTTGTGTGCGGTAAATACCATGAAGATAACGGCTTAGACCGCTGTCTTAGTTTCATCTTTGATTTACATCTTTCAAGGAACTGTTTTTACAGAAGTGAGTCAAGTTTTCTTTTGCATTAAGCTTCTTGTATGCAGGTCAGGTCTTAATAATAGAGAAAACCGGCAATTAACACGTTACATTTCAATGGGTGATTTAAAAATATGGTATATCTATAATCTATATCTATAATCTATAATCTATAATCTATAATCTATCTATAATCTATAATCTATAATACATTATAAAGGAGGAGTGATGGATAACATTGTAATTTTGTCTTGAGTACAAATTTTATACCTACATATACAAGTTAATAAAGCTTATTAGATAAGGGTAAATTAGTCACTTAGGTGTACATTAAGACACTTGCAAGGTTATAATAGTAATTTTATGCTTTGTTTTTAGTTTACGGCTCAAATGTCATTCCCTTACTACCCTCGTTCCTTTCACCTTCTCTAACTTACGTTGCCACCATCAATGAATATTTACAGCCATGAATCAATGATCAATCATAAGGGTTTAAGTTACATGACTACCCTTCTTCCATCCCCCTTCTTACAAAGAATTTTACATCAGTAAAGGGACATTAATGGTGATTCAATGAGGCAGTTCAAGCGTTCCTTCTTCCTTGGCTGTGAAATTTGCACTTCCTGGTGATTCAATGCATCGACACCCACTATAAACCACACACCATCACTCTTCCTCAAGAACAAACACTTCTTCTTTGTTTTTTCTTCTTAGCGACTATTGATTCTCAAACAACATACAACAGCCGACAATCATCAATTGTAGTATTTGGCAATCATCAATATATCATCATCAATTGCAGACTTCAGCTTCAATTTTGGCAAGGTATCGTTATATTCTGTTTAACGGATTCGATGATCTTTATGCTCGTTATAGTTTGTTTTGTTGTTAACCTTTAGGTTTAATTCTATTGATATCATAGATTTTGTTTTATATGATCAAATTGTTTTATATATTCAAATTAAACCGTAATTGATGTTTTATAGATTCAAATAGTTTATTTTTTAGTGTTGATGTTGGATGACGGTGATGAATCGTTTATGATTATGATTTTTGTATGTTGTGGATGGTGTGTTGCAGACTGGAATAGGTTATCTTGCTATGTCCAACAGCTATAGAATAGGTAAGCATCTTTTAGCAATTACTCATTTGGGGTACATACAGACACTTTGTTATAATAAATTGAAAGAAACTTATGATTGGACAAAATTAAAGGTATTATTATGAGGAAAGTAGCTGGAAGGAGAGGATGAGGTTTTTGTGAAGAATGAGAGAGTGGTGAGGAGAAGAGCATGGTTTGCAAGGTGGCCATTGTTATTGTTGTTGCAGATAGTAGAGAAACAAACAGAGATGGTTCACCAGTTCAGTTCATGGTTTTATGGTACTGCAAATATTTGTGTGTGCAAATGACATCATTAAAGCTTCCACCTTTTTTATGGTTTTGGTTTGGGAAAGTTAAGATCAACCACCACAGCTACTGTCGAAACCTTTAAGGTTGTTTCATGATGCCGGTAAATTTCATATTTTATTATAATTAAATGTTTTGGTTCTATTGCTTTGTACAAACTTTATGTCACCATAACGAATCATCCACAAACACTATACACACACATCACAAACCCCAACAAGATTAGAGACGTGAAGGGAAAATGTTCTCAAATATGTTATCAAAAACATATATTTAGCAAACACATCTATAATTTTACAATAGAAATTCTTTACATTCGCTTTATAATTTATGACAAATATGGGTCGGACATATTCAGCAACTTCCGCTGCAGGCTAGGTGATGGGTCAACAGTTCGCTTTTGGGTTGACTGCTGGACATGCCAAGGTCAATTGAAGGAAAGGTTCTCACAATTATTCAGGTTAGAAAGTGATAAAAAGGTTGCTGTGAAGGAATACGGTTGTACAGGGCTGCAGATGGGAATGGATTGTGCAGCCGAACAATTTGCAGCTACAGCAGGTTGAAGCTTGTAATACTCTACTGTCCGATTTTTGTTTAAGGAATCAGCCAGACAAGTGGTGTTCGTCATCAAGCAACGATTCAGATTTTTCGGTAAGGGACGTGAAGGTCTAATCGTGGCTGTCGCAGGAAGGTCTAACTGACAACCAAATTCCGTTCGAATGGTGCAAGTGGATACCCGGGAAATGCAACATATATATTTGGCGAGCGAGTTTGAAAAGAATTCCAACCAAAGTCGCTTTGAGGAGAAGGAATATCTTTATAAGTGATGATAAGTGTAGTCTTTGTGATGAAATGGAGGAAAGGGCGAATCATATTCTAAGCGGATGCGCATTTTCTTGCGGAGTATGGCAAGGGATAGCGGGTTGTCCGTGTTATCCTCGAGTGCTAATTTAGCTAAAGAAAGGGAAGAGTTGGTTAGTTTGAGGGAGAAAGTGGAGGCTTTGCAGAAACAGTTGTTGGAGAAAGATGAAATCTTGAAATCAGCAGAAGCTTCCAAAACTGAAACTGATTCTGTTCATAGCATGCTTGATCAAGTGAAGAAACAGGCGTTGGAAAAGGACGCTTTATTGCGGTCTACTCAAGCACAGTTAACCGATGTAAAGGTATGTGTTTAAAGATGTGTTTTGTGCATCAGTATTGAAAGCAGAGATGTGATTTTGAATAATGAGAATTTGATAAATCATGGTGCGTAAAATAGTGTCTGGACGTGCTTTTGTTTGAAGTTCTAATAATCCAATGTTTTAGCGTTTAGTTACCTCTGATTTAAAAAAAAATAATAGTAAACAAAATGACTAAACCTCACATTTTATGAAAACAAAGAGTCTATTTGTGGAATGTGATTAAAAGTGTCTCGAATCAGTGTTGTCGCAGTGATAAGTGCCTTGAATACAGCTGCTGCACTTTACATGGTCCCACTGGTTAGCAGGGTATTTGGGTGGGCCTGCTGTTTAGAAACATGGCAGGTTCTCACGGGTACTAATAGAAGTTAGGGTTAAAATTGCTGTTTGCACAACATCATCATTACGAATACAATTATAACTCGGGCGCACAAGATTTCTTGACTTGCTTTTATCAACGGGTTTTAGATACGTGATACTAAAACACGTATTGTTGCTGATGACCTTTAATACACATAAATTTATAAATACTTTTTGTGTAGAAATTTATAAATAGCAAGTTTTTATGTTAGTTAACTTTATTTAACTGATTATTTCTGTTATTGCAGTCAATTTTGTATGTTTGTTCAGCTCCAATTCAACGAAAGGGGAAGGATATCTGGAGCTACTATATGGACTTATTTGCGAGAAAGATCATAGGTTTGTCAAGTTTCTAACCCTGAAAGAAGTTATCATTGCTTTTACATAATGAATATTACTGTGGGTGTACTTTCTATAATTCCTATACTTAATGTAAGTTCTAATCCACCATATTCTGATTTGTTTCTGTTTTAATTTTTAGTAATATGTCAATTATTTTGTAACTGGATTATGCTTTCTTGAGCTTATATCTTTTTTTTGCTTTTCTACAACCTTCACTGGTCCATGTAGGCATGATTTGTTTAGGTGTGATGAGACGACTTTGCAAAAATATTTATGCAAGCGTGTGATGTCAACACACGGTGAGAGCATAAAAAGTATATCGACCCAACTTCCGTGCCATTAGTAGAGATTAGTTTATTCAAGTTTGTTTGACTCCCATGATTGATCAAAACCTTTGTTGTGGGTTAGGTGTGGATGCTTGTGTCTTGGTATCCATGAAATATGTAATTGTGATTTTTTTATATTCCATCCTTGTGGTCTTTGTTTGCTTAAACTCGGCGGGTAATATTTTGAATTTGGGAATGAAACTAGACATTAGCCTTATCAGACTTATGGAACAATGTATGAACTCAACATTTTTTCTTAACGTTGTCTCATATTGTTTTGTTAGAAACCCATAATCGGTGGTGGTTCGTTATAGACACCTCAATTAAATTATATTAGTCAAGACACCCGCTGCAACGCGCGGGCACCCGAACCGATAGTGTTCGACTTTCCGTCGCATCTCGCAGGGAACCCGACTATTATAGATTAAGCAAACTGGATGTACATGACACTTATCAATCATTTTTAGTGCATTGGGTTAAAATATTCAATATGTAGACTCAAACTTCAAATGTTATAAGGATTTATAATGGCTGTGGAAGTTAAGTTGGTAGCTGAAAGAGATAGTGCACAGTTAATGACAAGGATTTTAAAGGTTGGATGTTAAAGCTAAAGTTGTGTTATTGATCAATTTTGGTTCTACTGTGAACACGGAGAAGAACGTTCAGAGTGCTATAAGTATCCTGAGATTGCGGGGCGAAAAGAATTGCAATTGGATACAATGGATTATGTATCAGGTTGTTGAGATTCAATTCTACTCCTGGCAAATATTCCTTTCTTCATGTTACACTGTGCAAATAATATACGTTAAATCCCTGAGTTCAAGTATGTACACGGTACTCCAATCAAGTTTCTTAATACAGATATTGCTTTATCTTGCAAGACTGGTCTTTACTAAAAGTTCTTTTTTGTATATATTCTTATTGGGATATCACAGAACAGATATACAAACTTATAACTATAAGCTGTGAGCTTAATGGCGTATAGCAACCTGACTAGATTATTATGTATTATATAGGTTGGTTCGTCTAACATTTTAGTGTCGTCACCTTAAAACAGGTTTAGATAGGTTCGCACCACCCACGAGTTCTATTTTTGTCTCTTTTTTTACTTATATGGTACAATGTTCCCATGAAGCATAGTGCATTTAATAATAACATTTTGTTCGCTTATATAAAGGAACTGCATGATGAGGTTCCTATTGTGGTGATTATATTTTTCTATAAATTTAAAGACATCTTTTTTTTTTGGGACTGGTCTTTTTGTTGTGCTCTTTAGGGTGGTAATGGAGATTGTAAACTGCATAGAAATAGATTACTGGCTCACTAATAGAATGTAGTTTTGTTTCGATATGGAAATGAGATTACATAGACCGGAAAGAGGGTACATATTATTTGTTAGCTTGAAGCCAATCAAGAATACCCTTCCCTGCTTCTGTGAGTTCTTTCTTCTGTCTGATTGTGCCTCCCTCATACGCAAAGTAGTACTTGTAATTGCGCTTGTAGTACCGGACTCGGAATGGCGTATTTTAGTATCACATTTCCAGTGAAGATGTGACTTTAATATATCTTTTCTTATCAGCGTTTATGACTGATTGAGCTGATTTTGTTGTTGTAGGATGCTGACATCAGTTCTGTTTACAAAAGCTACAGTGCAAGTACTAGACAGTCAGCTTGAAGCTTGGTCTGGTTCAGAAACAGACTTGGGCCTGGTATGCATGTTACAAATACATGTGTTTACATTCATACACATACATGCATATATTTACACACATACCCACATATTGATGTGTGTGTCCCTCCTTTTAATTGAACATTTTAGTTCAAAGCTGTAGTTTATGTAAATTGTAAGTTTGATAATTTGCTTTTCTTACGCATTTATTGTTTGGTTTTTTTCTGTGCACCAGAACTGTTTGCCTACTTATTGCTGTTTTGGGAAGTGTTTGCAAAGTAATTGCTATTCATCAAACCACCACTCATCTTGTACTCGCCTCTTCTTACGGTATTCTCCCTTTCGTTTGGTTTTACATTGGGCATTTTAGGATGTCTAGCTTTATACTTAGGCTCTTTGGCTTACATCTACAATCTCTAAAAACAGCATATGTCATGATTTTTGTTTATGGTTTTTGTTTTGTTTTGTTGCATGTGTCGTTCTCGAGTGAAATCTTAGCATCATTAAAGAATACAGGACTTCCTGCAAATGAAGATAATATTGTTGCCATGATGTGTTTTCTTAGATCTGATACTGAAGAATCGATTTCTTATGGACATTTAATGTGTAATAAATGGAAACTTATTTTGAGTGTTTTGACTTTTTCAGGGGGGTCAACTGTTCAGCCCCTTCCATGGGATATACGGCTTAAGATTGCAATCGGAACAGCTCGTTGGCTGGCGTTTTTTGCACACTTTTGATAAGAAGGTTATTTATAGAGACTTTAAGGCATCAAACATATTGCTTGATGGGGTAAGTTAAGCTTTGTTGGTCGTATCTCATTCATAAATGCTTGAGGGCCCCATGATCGGTTAATAACGTGGATCAATTTGGATGAACAACATGGAGTATGCACAGATTTGTGCAGGGGCTATCGAGAAGAAGGAATAGAGAAAACAACAAACACACACTTAATACACACACTAATATTGACACATAATGTCATAACAAGGTTGGGTATTTTACCATTGTAAATATGGCGGTTATTTGAACCAACATCACTAATCGACACAACTTTCTAAATGTTGTTACCTACTACATGATTCTGACTTTTCTGTATGACTTTTATGTTCAGTTTGACTTTCTAAATTGACTCCATTGTGACTTTCTGTATGACTTTTGTGTTCAGTGATTCAACTTTTTTTTTAAATCAAGGGAGTACCACTGACTCTCTGTTTTGTTTATATTTTTGCAGTCGTATAATGCAAAGCTGTCGGATTTTGGGCTGGCTAAAAAGGCATCGGCTAGCCAATCGCATGTCACAACACGGTCATGGGTACATATGGTTATGTTATGCTGCTCCTGAATATGTTACCACAGGTAATCTTAATTATTTAAGTGTCACAACACTCACAACACATTGCTAAACTGTTAAACCATGGAGCCAGACCACTAGACCAGACCTAACCGAAGGAAACCAAGGCAATTTAGTTCGACCTTTGGCTCGTCTGTCGAACCAAACCGTCTGCTACCTGTCACCAAAAGTGTGTTTTAAACGCATAACATTTCTTAAATCACTTTATTAGATCATTATTTACAATAATGTAGTTTTTTAATCATACTTGACATACTTTTTGTCTATTAAAAAGTACCTAACTTTGGTCTGTTTAGGGTCAAAGTGTCAAACCCAACCTTTTTTGATCTATTGCCCAACTCTCGCGATCCGTCCATTTGCCACCTTCAATTGAAATGATATAAACCACAAACTTGTTGAACCAATCTACCATGTGATTGCATTTAATAAAACACATTATACAACCCAACAAGGAGTAAACTTCCAATTTGTTTCTCAGGACATCTGTATGTGAAGAGTGATGTCTATGGTTTCGGCGTTGTGTATATTATTTTATGGAAGTATGAGTATGTGCTTTTGCTATAGAAATATTAATAATTCTTTATCCCTTTAATATTATATATGCATACAAGGCTACTCTTCTTCAGCAGTCAGAAACTTGGTTAATTGGACCTCACTGCCCTGGTATCGTTACGCTTGGTGAATGCAAGATTGGAATTAATCCTGATTATATTCACAAACCAGGAGGCATTGGTATTGTATCTCGGTCCGGCACACTAACTTATGAAGTAGTAAGATATGTTTGAGTTGACATTACTTCGTTAACTTATTTTTTTATTCTTACGAGGCTCATTATAGCTGTAGACATAAGAAAATTGTTTAGGTTGTTTGTTGCTTATCCCTTTTGTGTAGTTTCTTCTATTTCTTGGTGTAATATATCTACATAACAGCCTGGGTTGAAAGTCTGTGTTCGCATATTCTTGATATCACGTATATGTTAGCATTGGTGTTGAGTTGCGACCACATGGAATAGAACCTAACCTCGAATTGTTTAAGCATTACAAGTGACCTCTTGCAAACCATCCTCGTTGAATTTATTACCTTGGCAAATGTTTGAGGTTTTACTACTCGAAGAAGCTTGAACACATAGTGTATACCTTGCTGCTTTTTTAACAGTTTAACTTCTAGGACAAGTTATCACAAAGTTGTTTATTTACCCTTCCATTCTCTACTACTCATCCAACATTCCGAAACCTTAATTATAAATGCCTGCCTCCAGTAATAAAATTGATATCGGAATGGTTCTTTTAGATGGATCAACAACTACGTTAGAAAGTACAGTAATTAAGGAATAATTCATGTTAAATTTTAGGAGTATTGGATTTAAATATTCTCAACTATCAGTTATTAGTTGCTACCGGTACCAAATAACGAAATATGTGTTGACGTCTCACCTTTTAAAAAAAATACTATCATCTTCAATAAACGAAGTCCACGGGATTCCAAACAAATATCGGGACTCAGTCTTCTTTCCAGTTGTCATCGATGCATAATATTTCCCTTTGGATTTGCTCACAAACCTTTCCGTGTGCTTTGACCTCGTTGCAAACTCATAGTCAAACATAAAATAAGTTACCTCCTTTTCCTGTATAACCAAATGAAGCTTGAAATTGTGGAATGAGCTATGTTGGTCCATGTCACATTCGGCGTGGAAGTAACACATGTGACCACCAAACATAAATCCTATAGAATAAAACATGCCTTGTGGAAACAAACTTGCACACACGTCACGATCTAATTCCATGTACACTATAAGACGTGGATGAGGTTGTGTTAATCTAATCATCTTAACTGGCTGGTACTTGTAGGCCCGTTTCACGAGCCTATGGTTAAGATAAGAGTTTTGATAACCGGTATATGTAGATTGAAAAGAAATCGCTTCCTTTACTACCTTTCCGGCAAATACAGGGTCAAACTCCTTGCAAGTCCGAGCTTCTCTAAGCTTTTGATGTGTCATGTAAGGGAAACGAATAAACTTTGCAAGGCGGGTCATAATGATTTCTCGGCGGTCCTCTATTTTAGCGTATTGGGCTCTCGCCCAGTTGATGACAAAACTGTAAACTTCATCTTCTGATGGCACCTGGAGGCCATTGCTAGCTATAATCGCCTCCACGCAAGCAAGTGGCAAGCTAAGAATCTCATCTTTAAACCTGTCATTATATAGAAAATTTAGATTGTTGACTAACACTTAGGGCCTGTTTGGTAGCCTTTTAATAAGGCTCTGAACCATTTAGAGCTGAATGGTTTAGCATTCAGACTGTTTGTTTCAACATAAAAAAAGGCTCTGAATGGAATGGTTAAGAGCTGAATCATTCAGACTTGGTGCATAGCTGAATCATTCAGCACTTAGAGGGTGTTTGGGATTGAGTTTGGAGATGCAAAAGTGCTTTTGGTCAAAAGTGCTTAAGTGAAAAACCTGGTAAACCCATGGCCCAGGCTGACCCATACCAAGGACCGCCCCTATGTATATATAATTTGCTTATTTATTTTTTTTAAGTTCAATAACTTGGGCGTATAATAACAGAATCAGCTCATGATATGGAACATAAAGTATGAACAATTAAATAACTAAATGGAGAGTCGCAAAATGGCATGTGGCCAAGCGGTATAAGTAGAAGTAGGATTTCCTTTCTACGTGAGTTATAAAAATATTGAGAGTAATACGTGGCGACATGTCCTTGATTTCCTTTCTACGCTGCCATGCCTCCATTTCCTACATCCTAAAGTAGTGGGTTAAAGCCTATATATGGCAGTATGTTATGATAGAGCTTATGGTATGACTATGATTTGAGACTCATTTTCCTAATTATCTGAGAATACCTCCCCTTCTCTTCTGTTACTATCTATTTCCAATTTGGTACACATACAAGGTATATTGAAATTATAACGAGAACGTGACATCTGTTGTGTGCGGTAAATACCATGAAGATAACGGCTTAGACCGCTGTCTTAGTTTCATCTTTGATTTACATCTTTCAAGGAACTGTTTTTACAGAAGTGAGTCAAGTTTTCTTTTGCATTAAGCTTCTTGTATGCAGGTCAGGTCTTAATAATAGAGAAAACCGGCAATTAACACGTTACATTTCAATGGGTGATTTAAAAATATGGTATATGATTTAAAAATATGATATACTTGCACACTTAATTTCACGTTTATTATGTCCAACGTAATTAGTTTACAAAACTATGAAAGCTTAAAACAAGAACTTAAACATGGTTAAGATGAAGCAAAAAATTTACAAACATTTGAATTGAACCATTGAGGCTAGTAACGGTTAAAGGTGAATCACATATATAGATAGGGGACATAAGTGAAGTTTAGGGCTATGCAAACGAATCTAACAAGCAAACTAAAGATAAAAAAGATGTGTCTGCTGTCTGTTATTCTTTATAACATTCGGGTTTTTGTTGCAGGCTAAGCGAAAAATAAAGATACCAACATATGTTTAGTCCAAAAATGACAGTTTCCTGGCATTAACATATGTTGAATATGAGGCTGACTAGAAATGTTTTTCCTGCCGATGTTGTTAAACATATTTGGTTTTCTAATTGCACTTCAAACTCTTTTTAGTTTCTTGACCTCTAATCTTTTACTATTGAAATTTCTAAGCCAACTTCGATCCCCGAATATCTTGTCACAACAAATCAAATATGGTCGGTTTACGGTTATCACCCGAGGTTTCATAACTCATATTAAACCAAGCCATGAAATTAGAATTCTGAAGACGAATCAGTTATGTTCTGTAGAGATTGTAACCTAATTTGAACTCAAATATAAAGTTTCATACTCCTACTGCATACATGTTTTCTTTTATTGATGTTGGTCAAACCTTTATTTTTATTGTTTGAACTGAGTGATATTTCTACAATGAAGCTGTTAAACAAACTTGAAACTTTTGACATAATATAGAACAACTACATATGGTTTACCAATGATGAAAGAAAGTGGTTGATCTTGATCATAGCTTAGAAAATGAAGGTTTTGTTTTTCGCATCTTGGCTGATATTACCTCCTGTAAATCGCTTGATAACAGCATAGCAGAGTTCCATGTAGCAACGTGATCCAGACCTTGATCCAATGTCAAATCTCTACTTTGTAGCATCACCCTTTTTGTACCAATCACAGCAAGTGGAGATTTTGCAGCAATTCCTACAACCAACATTTGTACAGTTTCTGGTTAACTTATAATTACAGCTGCAAAATAAGCTGAGCTAGGTCAGGGTGGCTCGGCTAGATTACAAACCAAGCCGCACCTCCTCAACTTGCTTGTCTTAAGTCTCAACAAGACAAAATGTTGAACTCAGGCACAGCTCGTAAAAAACTTGAGTCAGCTTGTTTATTTAAAAACAAATTATACTTTTACCCATACTGATATATGTGAAAACAAAAAATAGCATTTTAACATTCATATAATGTAGAATTTATAATATATAGCTATGCATATTAAATTTCTGTTAAAATTTATATACATTAATGTTTGGGCTTCAATATTAAATGAACAAACGGCCAAGCTAAAAGCCTAACAAACGAGCCAAGCTTACCTAGGGCCGGGCTTGGCTCGTGTATCAACAAGCTAATATCATCGCCAGCTTTTTGAACAGCCCTGCTAACCAGTTTATGCTAGCTGCTACGAACCAATTTATGCTAGCAGCTGTTTTACCGTTTACTAGTATCATTATTCGCAAATTTGCATAGTTGGTTGCTTTGATTCTGTCAGCCGCATTTTGTTTAAAAAAAGCGGAATCAAAACCACATATTGTGCAAAAAAGTCCTAGTATGTGCAGTAAAACAGCCGCTAGCATAAAATGGACAGTAGTTTGTTCTAAAAGTTTGCAACTCACTCTAAATTGGCTCATTTGTAAACGAGCCAACCCAGATCCTAAGTAAGCTTTGCTAGTTGGCGCGCTCGTTAAGCTTGTTTAGCTGGCATATTGGGATATAGGAAAGCTTTTGCCCTCATCCCACCCTCTCCAGACCCTACCAATAAAATCGCTAATTTTACAAGGCACGTTTGTTTGTTTGTTTGTTCGCCCACTATCCTATCCTATCCTATCATAACAAATAGAACTATTAAAACATTAAGAAACCAAACTAACCCTCAGCAATAGCCCTAACACCTTCCTCCATCTCCTCTCTACTCCCAAACACCTTCGAAACAAGCCCAATCTCCTTCGCCTCAACTCCCTTCACCCGTCTCGCAGTCAACGCCAACTCCATCGCATGCCCAAACCCAACAATCATCGGCAACCGTTGCAACGACCCTAAATCCGCAGTAATCGCCAAATCCACCTCCTTAACCTCAAAAAACGCATCCTCAGTACAATACCTAACATCACAAGCACTAACAACATCAACCCCACCACCAACACACGCCCCATGTACACAAGCAATCACCGGTTTCCGGCACTTTTCAATACTAGTGATCCCATCCTGCATCATTTTTATTTGTCTAAACAAATGCTCGGCTGTACGGGCGGAGTCAGGGTTGGATTTGAGGGCGGAAGTGAGGGAGGAGAGAGAGTGGAGGTCGATGCCCGAACAGAAGTGGGGGCCGGTGGCGGATAAGAGGATGATGGAGACGTCTGGGTTTTGGTCGAGGGAGGATAAGGCGTGTGGGAGCTCGGTGAAGAATTGGAGAGGGAGGGCGTTGCTTTGGAGAGGGCGGTTTAAGGAGATGGTGTAGACTTTGGAGGTGGGGTGGTGTTGGGTGATTTTGATGGTGGTGTATGTTTGTTGTTCCATTTTTTGTTGGGTGGGTTGGGGGAATTGGTGTGGGAAGGAGATGATGATGATGATGGATTAATGGGTGAGTTGATAGTTGTTTAATTAGGAAACGTGTTAGAGTAATATAAACGTAACTACCTACATAAGTGTTGTCTTGTTTTAATATCAGCTTTACGGGGACGGGGCGCTACCAGAATTGGGCACGGCTACCTTACTATCAGCATGGAAACACCGCCGCCACCCGTGTTGGAAGGAGTCCCGTGAACCATTTTCTGGTTCTATCTAATGAGTTGGTAATCGTGTATTTTTTATTTTTTAATTTTTAATTTACTTTAATTCCTTTTTTTATTTATTTATAACCATTTTCAAGCAACATTTTGTTTATTTTTTTTTACTTAAATCATTTAGTTTTAAAATAAATGAAACCAAAAGTAAATAAAAAACATAAAAAATATTTATTAATATTAAACATAAATAAAAATACATAAAAACATAGAAGATAAAGCTTAGAGTTGACGCATGAGTTGTCAGGCCTGGAGATGCTCAAAGTTGCCGCGGTAATGAGCCGCATAGTTCACCTGGGTCAACTCCACAGCCAACTCCGGCACAATATCTGGGTGCCGGCTCATGGTGCGCTCATAGCAGGTGGTCCACCGATCACATTTGTTGTTTAGATCAGTCCATTTTCTCTGTAGGCTCTCAATTGTGCGGCCGCTTTCGCCGATGGGTCGTTTTGTGCATCCTTAACGCACACGACCAGAGCAATTTCTTCATTTTCGGTCCAGCGAGTCATTGAAGGCATGGGTTTTGTTGATGTTGAAGTGTGTTTTCACCACCGTTGTTTATATATACAAAAAACTTAATCGTATTGCATGTTAAATTGAATTTTTCTGACGGGTAGATAAGACCGATTTTAATGGGAATAAAATTTTTTGACCATATTGGGTAGAGACGGTTATGAGAAATAAACTCGACCTGACGGTTTGGTGAAAAATTTATAAATCGTGTGAATTTAAAAAAAGGTATGTATTTGTATTTAAATGAAAACAAAAAAAAATCAGTGGAGTGCTGCTTACAAAAAAGTGTTTCAGTGAAGTAAAATCAGTGATGTGATGTGGCAGTGCATAATTGGTTAAAATCAGTTAAGTGAAAATCATAATCTACAAGCGCCCCTTGTGCCCTTAGCCCAAATATTATACCCTCGTATCATGCTAATTAGATGAAGACGTGGCCTAGTGGATAAAACTTTTGTGATTGTAGCCTAGTGGTTGCAATAGAGGTGGGAAGGTTTACCCACTTTGTGTCCTGGGAGGTCACAGGTTCGAGTCCCACTCAGAGTATGGTTATTCTGAAATGAGGGGCTGGACCTTAGGGGGGCCCAGGGACCGAACCTGAAGGGTGCGGGGCTTCGTTATGGGTGTGTACCGTTGGCCGTTCAAAAAAAAATGATGAAGAAGTGGCACTGGATAAAACTTTTGTTCCAATAACGTGTCGTTGTTGTGGCTCACCTTTAGCGAGGCTTTATCTAGTTTTTTTTTATTTTTATTTTTTGTTTAAAGACAAATTAAAATAACATCACATAAATATCAAAATAACATCATATAAAAAAAACATCACATAAATATTAAAAACCACAAATAAATATTAAAAACACGACTATTGTTGAAAGCGTGGTCTCATAGCTCTCCAAACTGCAACGCTGGGATAGTTATTCTTGTGCATGGCACGGTACTCATTACGGGCCTCCTCAATCGCCTCGTCTTCGTTTAAACACGCATTATTGTTCAAGGCACTTACGAATAACCCCTCAAATGTTGTGCACTTCGACTGTAAAGCCATAAATTTTTCAGTTATCGTTTCCCTTAAACGATTGTTGTTACCCATTTGTTGACAAAATCTAGTCACAACCGTTTTCCAAAAAAATACCGCGTGCTCATGTCCTCTTTCTTGAAATGTGGTAATATAACTGTTGACCAACGCGAGTTCTTCTTCCACGGTCCAAAGTCGTGCTGGGATTGGGTTTTGTGGGGGGCGGGATTGGGATTGGGTTTGGATTTGGGTTTCATTTGCCATTTGGGATCGAGTTGTAGGTAAAAATGTTAATGAAAGTATATGGAATTGTTTGGTTTAAAAAATGAAGTGGGCAAATGATATATATATATAATATATATATATATATAGGCTAAAGGTATAGAGAAAACCCAAAAATTTGAGAAAACTCCCGAAAACCCAACTAGTGGACCACATTGCTCCACATCACCCTCTATTATTTTAGTTAATAATGGTAAATTAGTATTTTTACCCTTCCCACTCTTTTTCTAATTTGAATTTTCCCACCCCCTCCTATATAAACAACTCTCTCTCTCTCTTTCTTCATCTCTCTTCCACCACCATCTTCAAGATTCATCCACCACCACCACCACCGCCACTGCCACCACCGCCACTGCCACCACCACCACAACCACCACCACCACCTAACCCCTTCTCTCCGTCTGGTTAAGGTTTTGCAGACACGAGATCTGTGAATCTGGGAGTGAGAGGTTCGATTGGAATATTAGAGAATGCTTGGGATTCCTATCGGAAACAGAGGGATTTCAGTTCAGAAGGTGAGATATTGATTATGAACATTTGATTCTACCAACAAAGGTAACGACTTTTAATTATTGCACAGAGGGTGCACTAGTTTTGTAGAACATGAATAATTACTTTAGTTGGTTGGATTAGATGGTTGGAATTTGAAAATTTTGAAATTAAAATTCTTGTGGGGAACTGTCAATGGTCCATTACTCAGGGAGCTAAATTATTCATTCTCATGTTTATGTACCAAAGTGATTTTTTTAATATTTTTTGGGTGGTTCTTTTTTATTTGGCGTTGGAAAGAACCCAAGACTGGTAATCGAATTCTCTAATATTGGTGTTTTAAAAAGGTTAGTGGATAACATTTTGAGGTACATTATGAATTCATACTTTTTACTTTTTTTTTAAAGTAATTCATACGTTTTACTTTGTAATAAAGAGGAATTGTTATTATTATTTTAAAAATTTTCATCGACATCAGAAATAGACGAACCAGAAATAGACCTAGGCAACATGTGGTCTAACCAGTGGGTAACGAAAGACGAACTAAAAAATGACTAAGGCTAAAAAAAGATGGGTAAAAAAAACTAAGTTAAAAAAAGACGACCTTAAAAATGACTAGGTCTAAAAAATGACCAAGGCAAAAAAATGACTAAGGCAAAAAAATGACTAATAATTAGACAGCTAAAAACATACGTTAACCGAGACCAAAAATGGGTAACGCAAGGAAAGAACCGTAGGATCTAATCATACGGTTTCTACGACCAAAAAAACCAAGGCTAAAGACCAACGACTATTGCCAACTTTGTTGCCAATAATAAGACCATAAGGTTCTTACGTTGGCATAGCCAATGACGAATCAAAGACATAGGCTAAAAAAAGAGACCAAAAAAGAAAAAGAAGCTAAGGGTAAAAAAAAAATCTAATTGTTTTTGTATAAAAGACGGTAAAAAAAAGTAAGTGTAAAAAAATAAATTGGGCTGGACAGACTTAGGCCCAATAAAAGAACATGTCCAATAAAATTTAAGCCCAATAAGGGGTAGGCCCAATAAGGAAATTAGACGAATTAAATAATTAAAAAAGAAATTAAAAAAAAAAGAAAAAAGAAAAACCTTTTTAATTTCATAAGGCTTATGGTGGGGCCACAGATAATAAAATAATATTATTTTATTCATAAGTCTTATGCTACAGTGTCACTAAAAAGGAAAAGACTAAAATACCCTTAAAAAATAAATAATTACGAAAATGCCATCCTAATCCAACAGCTGAGATTTAATCTTGAAAAAATAGACGCCCACGATTTAAACTGCGTTTTCCCCCGTCACACCGTAATATTATATATGGTGTGACTGGAATTCTCTGCTTCGCAGGTGTATCGTACTAATAAGGACCTGCCCTAATGACTCTTGATGTCTATAAATAAGGAAGTTATCCTCTTTATAATAAGCCAAGTTTGAGAGGAGGCAATTGGGTCCTCCAAGGCAATCGACCAGAGCTCTGCATCTTCTTCATCGACATCAAACCAGACGAACCAGACGACATCGACGATCATCCCTAAACCTAAAGATCGACAATACAGACCATCGAAAGACAGAATCGAAGAACACAATCGACTCAATCGCTCGAATAACTCGATTGAATCAATCGAAAATTGACCGGAGAGGACATAGCAAGATACACAGTTTGGTCGGACAAAGAGAATATGACAAGGCTAAAAATGACTAAGGCAAAAAAAAGGTGGCTAACGTAAAAAAAAAGATGGGTAAAAAATACGATCCTAAAAAATGACTAAGGGAAAAAAATGCCTAACGCAAGAACCGTAGGATCTAATCATACGGCTTCTACGACCAAAAAAACCAAGTCTAAAGACCAACGACTATTGTCAACTTCGTTGCCAATAATAAGACCATAAGGTTCTTACGTTGGCATTGCCAACGACGAACCCAATAAACGTCTAAGAGATGGCTAAGGATAAAAAAAAAATCTAATTGTTTTTTTTATAAAAGACGGTAAAAAAAACTAAGTTAAAAAAAATTTGGGCTGGAACGACTTAGGCCCAATAAGGAGTAGACCCAATAAAAATTAAGCCCAATAAGGGGTAGGCCCAATAAACCAGGCCTAATAAGGAAATTAGACGAATTAAATAAATAAAAAATATATTAAAAAAAAAGAAAAAAGAAAAAATGTTTTTAATTCAAAAAGAAAATAAAAAAGCCACCGACCAAATTGATCAATCAGGAGGAGAGCGAGTCTGACAACGTAATGATTATGTCGGAAGGAATATTCCTCGAATATTCCATAAGGCTTATGGTGCGGCCCACACATAATAAAATATTATTATTTGATAAGCCTTATGAAACTGACCAATGGATGGCCGCCACGTGTCAATCATCCAACGGCTGAAAAAAGGAAAAAGACAAAAATACCCTTAAATTGTATTTTATTTATACCCCTTAATTGCGTCATTATGGCAAAAGGTTTGCTCTCACAGACCGTCATTAACTCGGATTAATGTCGATTAACTCGTTTTAATTACCCGTTGACCAGTCAAACCCCACCTACCTAGAAATTACATTACTATTTAGGAGCAAATTAGAAGGTGAAGGGAAAACTCCGTTTTGCCCATAGTTGACTTTTAATATTGTCAGATTGCCATCAAGCACGGTTTCACCGATGGTTAGGTTTTAATATATATAATAATTTGTCTAATCCTGTTATTCTATTGTGGTAGGCAGCTTTTAGCAAAAACGAGTCATTAATAAAAATAATTGAATTGACTTTGAGTTGACTTCACTTGAATAAATTCAGGTGGAAGCCATTATTGAGGACAAACAATGCTGCTTAAGCTTCAAAGATCACTTCCATAATCAAAGGTATATATAAATTGCAATGTTGATGTTCATGTAATTAGATTCCAATTAAAATTACTCATCATTCTCCCTATAACATTGCAGCTGAAAACATGAAAAACACAGATGCAGGCTCTGGTTCTGGTTCTGGTTCTGGTATACCACTGGTTCCCATAAGCCACAATCAGCACCATCAGCACAACCATACTACTGTTCCGATTGCTTCGCTACCAGAGCCACTACCACCAAAACTACCTGCTTCTGGTTCAGATATACTTGAAGGTAGTTTCTTGTTATTTATTTTAAAAATTAATTCTCTTGCTAGAGGTTGCTATCATTCTTAGTTCTTATTTTTTTACTTATGTTTTGAGAGTATGATTATGTATATTTGTTTAAGTAGAATTGAAAAATTCCTGTTATATAGGCAGTGGAGCTTTAACTAAACTACACCGTCACAGTCACAAGCGTCTAGTGGTTCACACGAAAAAAGTGGGTAATGTGGCACTTGTGATTCGTTAAAAAAAAATGTTTAACCCCTCTGTTTTACGGTTTTACCTCTCCCTCCACCCGTTATAGCCATAGCAGGAATCTTCTTGGTGTTGCTGTAATGGTGCTAAGGCCGAGTTAATCTAACGTGGTGATTAGTGGCGAAGCTTGAACGGAATTTTCTTGAGGCCGAAAGTCACAGGACTCTTAAATTAGGAATGGCCAGACTCAATACATATAAAAATTTAGGCAAAATATTGGTAAATTTACACTACCATGCAAGCCCTAACTTCTATCCTTCGCCCATGGTGGTGGTGGCCGATACCCACGGGCGAAGCTCTTTTACCCCCCCAACCACACACACACACACAAAATAAATAAATAAAAAATTCAAGCTCCGCTACTAGCATTACCCCACTACACGTACTGTAAGGAGCACAACCCAAACCGTTTATACATGCCAGACTCCAAATGTACACCCATACTCTCTAGCTTCGAAACTCTATGTATTCCAGCCCTCATATTTTGCATCTGCTCATACTGCAGCTAACACAATTAATAATATCAATAACAACTACCACTGAATAAAAATAAACAGAGTAAATAACAAGCAACAAAATATAGTTTACATAGTAAAAAAAATCTGCTATTTGATTATTAGAATATTTTTAACTAGTTTTATTACTCCAATACTTATTCTCTCCCTTAGAAATTGCAATCTATATTAAGTTGTTTTGTTGTCTCATAAATTGGTGGATATGTAGAAATTGAGATTGCTTCTTTATTATTGTTAGCCTTAATTGTTTGATAAAGTTTAGAGTCAATTATGTGATTAGTATATTTTTTAGTCTTTTATATATTTGTAAAAGTCACAGATTGTAAGTTAGAAACTGTTTAGAGTGCCTTGTTTTGTATATGTCAATTAGTGTATGTGTTTAAGTGTTGCGCGATGTATCAGAAACAATGCATCCAGTCATGATACATATCGAGTCATTGTAAAGCATTTAAGTGTCCTTTACGATCAATACAAGTCTCTTTTAAAGTTGATCTCTCTTGTTTTCCCCTGCAATTCTTGTTCTGGTTCTATGATTGAATCGTGATCTTGGTCCCTGGGATTCTGGGACAATAATTATCACATAATAAATCTATTGGTATAGAACAAGACACATTTAACATTTCTAAAAACTCTATTGCCCAATTAATTTCACACATAGGTCTATATTGGGTGTATGCCGAAGAGCTAGAAACAATAAATCGTTTCTTACTTTTCATAAACGCGTAAAAAGCGCATATATATGCTAGACTCCAAATACACATCCACTCTCCAGTTTCCAAACTCTTTGATTTCCAGACCTCATAGTTCGCATAAGCTTACGCTCCAGCCCTCACAATTATGATACCAACAACAATAGCCCTAAACTTTAAATAAACATGTAAAAATTAAGAAATAACAAAATAACAAATACAAACAAATTATTACAATATAATTGATCTTCTTACAGAGGTGTCTTCCCAAATGGGAGTAAATGTATCTCCGGGTTATACTTCACAAAAAGGATATAATATATTAATCTGATTAGTCTCCACGCAAACTTGATGCTCAAAGTTAACAGCTAAATTGAGTCAAACTTAACGCGGTATTCTTGTGATTCCATTACTTTTATATTTTAGTTACTAATCACTATGATATTGCAGCCGAAAAAATGAACCACCCAAGTACAAGCTCGGCTCATGCAATTCCAGTCAATCAGCAGCAGCCACACGATACTATCGTTCAGATTCATCAACAGCCAATGCCACCACCAGCTCCACAAGTAGTGTTACCACCAGCTCCACAAGTAATGCCACCAGCTCCACAAGTAGGGCCATCTCAACGTAACCAACCTAGTTTAGATATACTTCAAGGTAATTTGTCAACTGCTTATTTCATTCATACACGAACCTCTTTATGAGTGAATGTTTTTGTTTCAATGTGTGTTTTTAAAGTGATGTTATACTCAATAATCCGCATATAAAAACTCAGTATCTAACTATTTCACAAAAATATGTGAAGTAACTTTGAATGGTTAATTAACCTTGCTATATCAAACTATGATACTTTACTTGTTACCTTTCCACGTACAAGTAATAATCTATACATAAAAGCCAAGATTGTTGGGATTAATTGTTTGATCAAGATTGATATGCATGGAGAAATTAAAGTTTAGGTTAGAATTGTCAAGACTAGAAAATATATATAGAGTAAACTGAGCAATTGTATTCGTTGTTGTGATGTCTAGTATAAGTATGGATGTAAACATTTAGATGTAAGTGATCGATCGATACAATTCAATTTAGAATTCATCTCTATTCTTCTCTCGTAATTTATTTTATTCTTGATTTATAAATTGATACAATGATCCAAGGGATCTAGAAAAATGACGCGAACCATGTTTAAATTTTAAAGGAAGTAGAGAAGAGTATGTCAAGATTGCTGTTCCACTTTATGAAGCAGCAATGAAAGGAGATTGGAAGGCTGCTAAAATCATTATTGACGAACACCCAAATGTGATACGTTCTGCCATCACCGAAAATGAGGAAACATTGCTTCACATTGCAGCGTCAGCAGAAAGCACCCACGGCTGTGAAAGAGTTTGTCATAAATCTTGTAAATATGATGGACAAAAAGGATTTAGGGCTACAAAATAAAAGTTGGGATACTGCCCTCAGTTCAGCAGCTGCAGCGGGAAATATAGAAACAGCAAAAACAATGGTCGAAAAGAATCGGGCATTGACTGAAATACCTAATGACAAAAGAGTTATGCCACTCTATATGGCTGCTTTATTTGCAAAACGTGAAATGGTGACGTATCTGTATGAAATCTCTAAAAACATGTCAGGGGATTTTTGGTCAGATGATAATCGGGGTTGGGTCCTACAAAAATGTGTTGAAGCTGATATGTTTGGTAAGTACTTCTTACAAGTTCTTGTCCATTTTATGCAATTTTCCTCACAAAACGGACACAAATTCTTTTGCAGATGTTGCTCTAAAAATATTGAACGACCGTCCGGACCTCATTCTCAAGAAGGGGTTACTTACTGATGTTCTATTAGCTTTGGCTCAGAAGCCTAATGCATTTGAAAGGAAAAAACCAAATACTATCTTCACATACATCAAATCAAGTAAATATATGCTCATTACTCCATTTTCTTTGCGTCATTGTAGCTAGTTTTGACACAAAAACACTCTTTATGCATGTGATTTCTGGGTGTATTTTACACTGGTATCTGCCTAAATCTATTAGCTTCCATGAGCACAATTTTTTTTTTTCTTTCCGTGAATTTTATAAATGATTAATATGTTAAATACATTACTAAAATGGTATTTTATCACAACTATAATCTAGTTGAATAATAAAAGAATGAGAAGAAATCGGTTAGTCTGATCACGTGATTAATGTTTTATACATGATAAATGATATTTTTGTTTTAGTTGTGAACAACTTATAGCCAACATCTTCTTGTTTATCTGTTTCAGTTTTTGCGGTGTCAATCAAAAAGGAAAGCGAAGCCCTCCAGTTATTAAAAATAATTTGGGCAAAAGTTGCCATCATGCCTAAAACGGTCATCGATGACATAATCCGAGGGCCGCTTGTTAAGGAGAAACGTACAGAAAAAAGAGGCTACCCTTCCCGAGTACTTTTTGTTGCTACTAAAATGGGCAACACACGTTTTATAATTGAGCTCATTCGCTTATATCCTGATATTATATGGAAAAAAGATGACAAAGAGAAAACTATATTTCACTTAGCCGTCAAACGTCGTCAAATAGAGATCTATAAGTTGTTACATGAGATTGGTGCAATGAAAGATTTAATAACTCCTATGAAAGACGTATATGGCAATAACATGTTGCATATGGTTGCAAAGAGCGTAAAGCAACAACGCATTCAAAATGTGTCCGGAGTTGCTTTCCAAATGCAAAGCGAGTTATTATGGTTCCAGGTAACAAATATTTGAGCTTATGGATCATCGTTCTTTCTTTCTCTGCATGTTTTTATTAAACAGGCCAGACAACAAAATTTTACCTTAAACGGAATATAGCAAATGTATCTACAAAGCCTTCTAAATAATTTTAATAAGAAATTAGTTAATTATTGTAATATTATACGTTATTTATTTATAAAATTGTTTTTAATTTTTTTTTTTTTTTTTTTTTTTGAACGGCAAATTTCTACTCTTTGTGGGACTTGAACCCATGACCTCGCTTGTTTATTTAAAAAAAAGTTATTGATCAAACGATTTCAAAAACGTTTTCATGATCGGACTGGCCTGGCAGTTGTATCGGGACCCATAGCCGGTTAAGTACTGTTTGATTGTTAAGGCTGAATAGCAAGACCGGGATTAGAAGTCAAACTGGATGTGATGAGATCTTACTTAATAAGGAACACCGGCTACAATAGTACAAGATCCTGTTGTGTGGAATAGGAGATGATTCAAGTAGTGTAGGTGTAGTGACTGTCCTCATATTACAGTATGGCCAACAAACGATTCGCGTAACATAATAAAGTGCCTAAAGGGAATTGGACTACTCGTTTTTTCAGAGTTTTAGTAGTTATCTTAATGTTGTTGGGAACGGTTTTAGAATCTGGTCCGTCTGATCCGACCAGTTCAACCAATGAACCAGTGAGACGGTCAGTATGATTACCTGTCCGGTTTTCATAAAAATGGTTTTGACTGAATCCAATATTTAAACAAGGAGAAGGTGTTTTTTAAATAATTAATATGACTTCATACATGTTGCAGGAGGTAGGGAAAATGATCCCACCTAATTATAGGCAAAGGAAGAATAATGATGGTAAAACACCACAAGATTTGTTCACCAAGATGCATGAAAAATTATTAAAAGATGGAGGGAACTGGATGAAACATACAGCATCTCAATGTATGGTGGTTGCAACCCTCATAGCCACTATTGTATTTGCAGCAGCTTTTACACTACCCGGTGGATACGATCAGGACACTGGCATTCCTTTTTTCCGCAGAGAAGCATCCCTGATTATTTTCGTGATCTCAGATGCTATATCTTTGATATGCTCAACGACCTCAGTCCTTATGTTCTTATCTATACTCACATCCCGTTATGCTGAACGTGATTTTTTGGAGGCGTTGCCGAGAAAACTAGTGAATGGTATTACAACACTCTTCCTCTCTATTGTAACCATGATGATTGCCTTTAGTGCGAGTTTCTTTGTACTTTACCATAAAAAGTTGAAATGGATGCCGATCACCATCACCGCTCTAGCAAGTGTTTCCGGTCGTTTTTTATGTCTTCCTGCAACAAGATCTTTTCAGGGATGTTGTTAAGGCCGCATATCAATCTAAACATCTCTTTAAGCGCAATAATAAACGTACTCTTTACTATTAAATCATTGTAAGGTTCGTTTTCTTCCAAGGTGGTTGTACTTTAATGACTACTTTTTGTTCTTTGTCAAATATTGTTGATCATTACATGTAGTTGTTTAAAGACTTAAATGACCTGTCAACTTCTGATACGTATTAGATTTTCTTCTACTATTTTTTGAAGGCAATGATATTAGAACACAAAGTAGATGAAAGTAGCCAATCTAAATAACTTCGTTCAGTGTTTCACTCACCCGTAAGAACTCAATTGTCATGATGGCTTCTAACATATTAATCTTGAGAAAACTATCTTCCTTGAAAAACCGCCTCATTTCAATGTTTCCTGATGTTATTTTGCAATCACTATCTAAAATTAATAGCTATGTTTTGTGATAATGAAGATGCCAGACGGGGACGTGTTGATTCAAAGGAGATATCACCGAACCGATGCTTGTTAGTTCTAAATCTCTAGTAGTTCAAGTAATTAACAGCTGAAGACCTTACTTAGCAAGGAGACCTAACTATGTTAGCTTATTTAAAAAAAAAAAAAAAACCTTAAAACGTAACTACCCCTTTATTCCAGGCCCGTCTATTCTCACCCCCTTGTCATTTTCCACAACCCACTTTGTCAAAGCGTTGCACTATGGACATTGCGCAACGCTTTGATGCTAGTCAAAGTACAAATTGTACACAGACACAGTCTCAGTCTATGTTGGGATTGGGTTTTTTTTGTGAGGTTTTGAGGGGGGGTTTTTGTGGGATTTTAGGTTATTTTGTAAGGTTTTTTGTTTGAAACTGTATTGATAGGAACATGCCAAATCACACGCTTTGTAAGGTTTTCACATTACCATACAAGTTTTCATCACACTTGTTAATGCCAATTTACGATCGAGTCTTATTATGGCATTTCATCTAACACCTTGTAGGCACTATATTCCTAACGTTGTTTTAAGTGAGATATATCTTCTAAACACAAACTCCACACTACATTCACACCAGCCATAAGAATTCTTTGAGTCATTCTTTTATAAAGATTAAGTAAGATTATTGAATAAGGTGATCAATACATATACTCAAACACTTTTTAAAAAACATGTGTTCTATTGCATCTGAAAGTTTGATTTCTTATTCGGCACACTATTTTCATATCTTGTTAAACTTCTTAAAAACGTTGTGTTCTATTGCTTCTGAAAGTTTGATTTCTTATTCTGCACACAATTTTCATATCTTGTTAAACTTCTTAAAAATGTTGTGTTCTATTGCTTCTGAAAGATTGATTTCTTATTCCACATACTATTTTCATATCTTGTTGAAATCACATTGCCATTTGATTAAAAGGTAGGTTGATACTACTGGGACCAACACATCGCTCACCTAAAAAGTAGACAAATCTGACCCCCAAGATAAAGCTAAGACACACATATATCTATCTATCCCTAATAGTCCTTAACCTTAATCCTATGTCTCCACCTAGTCTTATCTTGGACCATGTCTTTAGAGATGTGCAACTCTAGCAAATCCTGTCTAATTCGCCCATCTCCACCTACCCTCCTTTATCTTATTTACTATACTATACTAACCACACCAAACCTTTCACTAAAAACCTCATTTCTTATCTGATCTAGCCTTGTACCCATTCATCTACCTTAGCACCCTCTGGTATCTCCATCTTGTGTGCTTGTGTCTTCTTGATGGCCCAATAGTCTGTTCCCACTTAATTTTTTAAATAATTATTGTATATGTTTTAATTTTATTATTATTGTTATCATTATATTGTAGTAAGGGTACTTTTGTTATTTCACATAGACTTAGCTCGACTAACTAACGTCTATATAATGTAATAAGGTGTCAGATCATAGGAAGCATACATTTCATATCAAAAAGTAAGAGAAAAAAATTGAAATATTAGCAAACTAAAGGAGCATTTGTGCATTTTCTTCATTTTTATATTAAGACCATTTGTAGTGGTTTATCCATGTGACCATGGTGGTTGCCACGTCATGTGACCCACTTACATGATAAAATAGAGCAGTGATATTACATGTCTATCATTATTAACTCATCATCAATTCCCACTCTCCCACGCACATATATTTTTGTAGGGGATAAATCCCTTAAAAAGTGGGTTTTGCCTAAATAGCCTAAGAATGATTGTGAAGATGACATGTGACATTCCTTATAATCAGATTAAAGAGCATTTTGTTCTAAAGACCCAAACTTCTACTTTTTTGTTTTCTCAAAATACAACATAAAAAATCTAGTATAAAATAATTTGGTACAAAAACCTTAGTAAAAAAATTGTAGTATAGAAAAAAAAAAGTACAAAAAAAATATAGCAAAAAAAAATGTAGCACCAAAAAATGTGGAAAAAAAATATAGTACAAAAAATCTAAAAAAAAAAAATGAAATACCAAAAACTTTAGTACAAAAAAATTCAGCACAAACAAATTTTCAATACAAAAATTTTACATAAAAAAATTAGCACAAAAGTGTTATACAATATACAAATACTTCCCCGTATTTTGGGTTTCTTAGTTTTCCGTCTTTATATAGAAATATGGGTACTTAAATGGTAAAGAAAAAAGTTCGATTTTATGGTGCAATTTTTTTTCTAAAAAAAAAGATCGTTTGAAAAAAGTTAGAACTATTTAAAAAATAGAATGGGAATATGTATATGTGAAGAAAAGAAACATGTGAAGAATGAAAGTAAACAAATAAGCTATTTCAAAAATACTCTTACAACCGTTTGTTTTCCTTCACTTTCATCTTAACCATTGATTTAAAAAATAGAAGATGGAGATGACTTTTCATCCTATTTATCCTATATTTGTAAATAAAAAAACAACAACTCACGAGCGTTACCAAGGCCACGAGACAACTTCTCACCCGGTTAGACTAGAGGGAGTGGGGCGGTGATGGAATCCCGGGCGGGAACACCGGCCCCTAGTGGCGGGAAAGGAGGGCGGGGAGGGTGGGCAGTGGGGTTTGCCGGGCGGGAAGGGGAAGGGGTGATGATGTGACATGTTTTGATTGGACCATTCCTATTATTACCGTTTAAATAAAAAAAAATTTAAAACTTTAAATATTATCGTTGAATGTAACGGTAAAAAAAAACAAATATATTAACCCCATGTTTTTAAAAAACACCCACTACACTTCACCACAACCTCCAATCTTCTCAAATTTTATACCCATCTTCACCAAATTTTATACATTTTCTCAAATTTTATACCCTTCTTCCCAAAATTTTTAAAAATATGAACCCATACAACAGAGGCTATGACCCGAACAACCCTTCAACTACGTCCCGAACCCGAATACGCCACCGTTCGTCCCGTGCCAAACCATCCACCCTATCCATCACTTTGTCCCGACTACGCGAGTTACGCGGGTTATATTAGTGGACAGATTTTTCCACAATTTTCCCTTTAACGATTCCCCCGTTCCTAATTCTTCTTCACCACAACTCGTACACACAACGCCACCGGATAGCATACCCGAAACACAACTAGAAAATGTTGGAGGTTCATCGTCCGGTAAAAAACAACCCGGTAAAAGAACTCACAAAAAGAAGACGCCGGCGGAGAAGGCGTTGGCCGCTGCCACCGCCAACATCAAAAGTGGACACCCCCCGAAGAGGTTTGCCCTTACGCGAGCGTGGATAAGTGAGTCGAAAAACGCGGTTGAAGGTATTTGTAACATTTTTTTTAAGACATTATTTTTTTTAGACATAATTTTTATTAGACATTATATTTTTTTTTTAAATTACAAATGATTAACGGTTAAGTAATTTCTTATTGTGTAGGAAATAATCGCCACAGAGAAAACTTTTGGGACGACATAAAACATCGCGTTCCATAACTTGATGGGTCGAGAGACGTATCGATTTAACGAGAGTCTCTCGTCTAAGTGGACGAGATAAACAAGGCGAAGAACGCCTTCAAGGGTTTTTATTATCACGCTAAGAATTATCCAAGAAGCGGTGAAACGGGCGGCGACTACCTAACTAATGCCCAAAAGCTTATCGTGATGACAAGGGCTTGGATTTCAAGTTTTTTGCATTGTTGTTGGAGATGGCTGTTGAAGAAACCATCCAAATGGGCGGACGTTCCCTCTGCTTCAGAATCGTCCAAAAGGACAAAAACAAATTCATCTCATAACCGATCGGTGCACGTGATGTCGATGACGCAGTTAACTTGAATGATGATGACGAATTCGATGAGGAGTTGAGTCGTCCACCCGGTCGAGACAAGTCTAAAAAGAGGGCGCATAAGTCCTCCGCTTCGGGTTCGGCATCGGGATCGGGCAAAGGTACTTACAGCGATGACTTGTCCGACATACATGACACACTCGTCCAAATCAACACGATTCAACTACAGAAGCTCGAGGAGAAAAAACCATTCGCCAAGCCTTGAAAAAAGGTTGACTATGAAAGAACAGCGCGAAAAGCGCGAAGATTTGAAATTTCTCGCGATGAACAACTGATAGTATGGACGGTCCAGAGTTAGAGGCAACGCTACAAATGAAGCGCGAGATCAT
>JAUTDX010003797.1:0-40100 GCA_030844895.1 Ambrosia x helenae | reverse complement strand
AAACCAAACACATCATCTCATTAATTAAATTTTAAATTCAAACGGATGATGATGATAATAATAATAATAATAATAATAATAATAATAATAATAATAATAATAATAATAATAATAATAATAATAATAATAATAATAATAAAATTCAGAATCCAATTCTATCGGAATTTAAAAAGAAAACCACTAACTTATTTTTACATCAATTATTTTGTGAAAAGTTCCTTATACCATGTGTAATGAATGATGAGTGAAATGAGCATGAAAGGCAATTCGCGCCGGATTTGGAGCCCAACATTGCCCCCCTCCATATGAAATGGGCGCTAAATTGTCAGAGGAGGCGTGAAAATTTCACAGGGGAAGGGGCACCATCTCAACCAATTAAATCCCTGGTTAATTTAATAAACAGCCACTCTCGTTTTTTATTTATTTTTTAATTCAAATTATTATGTTATTATATATTATAGACACACTTACACCACACCATACACCCCTTTTGTGAATTTCAAGCCTTTTCAAACCTCAGTGGAGCTCACATGACGCTTGTCCAAAAAATGCCGAAAAGAAGGCTCCAAATTTAACCTCGAGTACACACTGGTCTTAGGTAGCAAATCTTGCTCCATGCTCTCAAACTCACGTACTCATGTCACATAACAATCCAAACAAATTAAAACACACTCCAAATTATAACTACATTTTAAACGACATCATTTCACCAAACAAAACAAGTATTTTGAAATAGTCATGCTTTTCGATTACCATCGCAACAACGTACAACTTTTACAACATAAAATTACTAGGCAACAACTAGCTAGGTAAGACACTAATTACCACAAGGGAATTCGGTCACAGAACCAACAAAACATCGATAACGGCATAGTAACACTGTACACTGCTTTGAAGATACAGAAGAAGGCGGAACGTATGAAAGTTACGTAATCATCTTATGAAAACTACTTATTCAGAACAGAATATTAAACTAGTAAAACAAATCGAACCATCACAACATCACCCACAGACAATAATACTAACACACAAAGACCAACACCACATCTGATCGAACTCGTCATGAGCATCTTGGTTCCACAAGCTGGGGCGATTTTTACTACCACCAGCCCCACTAAACATGTTCAATAAAGAGGTCAAAAAGATCGATTTTTTACAATACTATAAGTTAAATGTGGAATTACAAGATAAATTATCGAAAGTTTCTGTCGGTGACATTCTACTATATCCTATATATATAAATGAAATTTATGTTTTTCCAATCATATTTTACAAGAAAAATGTAATGAACCTATAATTATAAACTTTTTATTTACATACGGATTTACAATTAATACTAGTTAAGTATTACGTACTTGACATAAAATGCTTACAGTGGCGTGGCAGAAAATTTGGAATGGGCCGGTGTTTAAAGTAAGCCTCATATCATCAGATGGTTCTAGACAAGATACACCCATATAATTCATAGGAAACGTGAAACGCTATATAAAACTATTGAAATTCAAAATTTATTTTTACACTATCTTATTATATTAAAAAATAACTATAAATTATTATTAAACACATAACCGTGAAAAATTAATTAAGATAGCGGGCAGGCGGACAACAAGCTGCGCCGCCAACCCTTTCTGAATGGGTTGAAAATTATTGATTTTAATGATAGAAACATTTAGTTGAAAAATAATCATGTTTAATTCGTAATTTGTTGATGAAATTGGAAGACGATGATTGCATTGGTTAAGGTGGTAGTGGCGATACCACTCGTACATGTTAAATTCTTTTACACGGAAGATTTTTTTTAGCCAAAGACTTCATCTCAGTGGGTTTTTTCTTAGAGGTTCTCATTCTGGGGGTAGATCACAAGTTCAATCCATGTACACCACAAAAAAAATTCCTTGTGATGGTTTGAGCTTAGGCAAGAAGGACAACGGTGTGTGGGTAGGGATTCGAACTTGGGACCGCTAGGTTAGAGTTGTACAAGGATTTCCACTGAACTAAGCCTTTCAAAAAAAATTAATCAAATTTAAATTTAAACGACTTTCGGAATTCACAGCTTAGCTAAACTTTGGAACTATTTCGTTCGATCAATCAACCCAATAGCTTATGTCAGAAACAGTGAGAAAGATGTTAGTGTTTGATTCGTAAGATATCTTCACAAATGGTAAATGGAAGTCATTTTTTTCTATAGTTTAATGATGTTTGCAATTAAACGTCAATCTAAATCGCCATACTATAAACGGAAGAGTTCAGACGAAATTTGCAAAAACCATGTAGTTTATCAACTGAATTGTTAAGTAGTACTAAAATCAAAACGACACATATCATATGGTTTCATGCCATCTTTTTATAAGTTTAATATGGTGTGAGTGAAATGAGCCAAATGATTAGTGGTACCTTTATAACTCATCATTTTAGCTATGAATGATGCTTTAATCCTATAACCAATGATTCAAACTACTAGAAGTATGGATGCACTACATAACAAATACAGGAAATTAAACGTATCGCCTCCATTAATAAAAATTAAGAAGTTATTTCTTTAGGAGTTAACTGCAGTTTTCGTCCCTATGGTTCACCAATTCACAGATTTAATATGAGTGTAACAACCTGAGTCCCCTGACTTTCAATACGAATTGTATTACATAACTTTGAATAAATAAACTTGTAACTACAAACTTTATAGATGTTTTTCATTTGACTTGAGGATGTACCGTATGTCAACACACGGGTCTCTAACCTAGTAATAATAATAATAAAAATAATAATAATAATATTAATAATAATAATAATAATAATAAAAATAATAAAATTGAGAATCCAATTCTATCGAATTTAAAAGAAAACCACCAACTTATTTTTTTACATGTGAAAAGTTCCCTTAGGTAGCAAATCTTGCTCCATGCTCTTAAACTCTACTAATTGTCTCACATTATAACAATCCAAACAAAACCACTCCAAATTATAAGTACATTTTCTAACGACATCATTTCACAAAACAAAATAACTATTTTGGATAATCATGCTTTTCCAATTACGACCTAGTCGCAACAACATGCAACTTTTACAACATAAAATACAACTCGGCAACAACTATCTAAGACACTAATTACCAGTTTACCACAAAAGATTCGTTACATAACCTTCAATATACTGAGAAACCGCAATAACCGCAGAATACGCTTGTACGCATTGCTTTGAAGATAATCAAGGGTACATAGCTAAAGACAGAAACTGTGACATTTACGTAACCATCTTATGTATCATATTCAAAACATCATGTATAAGTGTATTATATAGTCATCACGGTTCTTAGCAGTGAGCACAAATAAAAATTTATTCCGATAGAACACTAACCTGTAAAACAAACTAAAACATCACAACATCACCTTCAAGATACTGAGAACCGCAATAACCGCAGAATACGTACCCTTATACAGGGTGCTTTGAAGATAATCAAGGGTAGCTAAAGACAGAACGTGTGACACTTACATAACCATCTTATGTATCACATTCAAAACACCACGTGTAAGTGTATTATACAGTCATCACGATTCTCAGCAGTAAGCACACATAAAAATTTATTCCCATAGAACACTAAACGATAAACATCAGAACATCACCCACGACAATGATACTAATAAATAATGACCAGCACCCCTGCTGATCATTTGCAATAGGGATCATCTCCACAGTTGCGACGGCGACCACCAGCATCGACTGGCCTCCAGTACAATGGTCGTCGCAAGCAGTACTGCCTGGATCTAGACTGTTATATGCGTTAACGTCAGAATTTCCCTTCAGAACCCGCCTATAAATTTCGGTATGATCTATCATATATTCTAGCCACTCGTCCTCAAAGACTCGGCAGTCTGCCGTCCGACAACTGCCGTTGTGGGGCGCTATCCATCCGTCACACTCTTTGATCATCATGAGCATCATGATTGATAGAGAGTAGATGGTAATTGCTCGTGTATTAAACATCTTGGTTTTGCTTAGATAGTTGGTGTTTGTTATCGCTTATAACGAACATAGTGGACAGCGATTATGGCTAATTAATAATTGAATTAGCTTTGGACTGTAACTACCCACTAAACATGTTCAATAAAGAGGTCAAAAAGATCGATTTTTTACAATATTATAAGTTTATTCGTCTATTGTTATTAGTTAAGTGGAACTACAAGATAAATTATCGAATGTTTCTGTCGGTGACATTCTACAAGAGTCCTATATAAATGAAATTTATGTTTTTCCTATCATATTTTAAAAGGAAAATGTATGAACCTATAATTATAAACTTTTTATTTACATACGGATTTACAATTGATATTAGTTAAGTATTACTTGACATAAAAGCCTCGTATCATAGATGGTTCTAGATAAGATAAACATTGCGAACCGCTGGAACGCTATATAAAATTATTTAAATTCAAAATTTCTTTTCACACTTATCTTTACTATTATAATACAATCTCAAAAACACAATTCAAGGATCGAACTAAGTGTGCGTTTAGGCACCGAGCGAGAGTGGTCTCTTCTTTCGTTTCGGCTTATTCACCGCCAAGTCTCCCATCATCACCAGGTATCGTAAAAAATACTAGGGAGAGCAAGAATCGAACATGGGAAACAAGGAACACCAAGTCTTTTCTCAACCACTCCAACACTACCTATGCCAACAGGCGTCTATTATTGAATTCACCTGATCCGACAGTACCCGTTTGGGTAACGTCCTTTTAAACCAAGCACATTATCTCAACAAATCAAGTTTTAAATTCAAACGACTTTAGGTAACAATAATAAATATCATAATCCAATTCGAAAAGAAAAGAAAATTCAGAATCCATTTTATTGAAATTTTAAAAGAAAACCCCTAAACTTATTTGTACATCAATTATATTTCGTGAAAAGTTCCCTTAGGTAGAAAATCTTGCCCCATGCTCTCAAACTCACGTACTCATGTCACATAACAATCCAAACAAATTAAAAAACACTCCAAATTATAAGTACATTTTTTAACTACATCATTTCACAAACAAAACAAGTATTTTGAATAATCAGGCTTTTCCATTACCATGGCAACAACGTACAACTTTTACAACATAAAATACAACTCGGCAACAACTATCTAAGACAGTCATTACCACAAAGGATTCGTTACATAACCTTCAATATATTGAGCACAGCAATAACCGCATGCTACACTTATACTAAGTTATTTGAAGAAAATCAGCGTAGCTAAACACTCAAAACACCACCTAAGTGTATTATACGCTCATCGCAGTTCTCAGCACACATGAAAATTTATTCGAACAGAACATTAAATGGTAAAACAAACTAAAACATCACAACATCACACACGACAACAATACTAACATACAATGGCCAACACCCTACTCGTCGTTTGCAATGATTATATGTAGTGCAATGCGAACCACCACCAACATTGTATTTGCCTTCACAGCCTTTAGGGTTGGGGCAAGCAGAATTGTCTTTTTGTAGACTGCCAGAACTTAAATGACCATCTTTAGAATTTCCTCCAAGAACCCGCCTATAAACATCGGTATCCATCGTAAATTCTTGCTCGTCGTACTCAATAACTCGCCACTCTGCCGCCACATAACTGCCGCTGTGAGGCTCCGTCCATCCATCACAGTCTTTGACCATCATGAGCATAATGATTGATAGAGAGAAGATGGTAATTGCTCGTGTATTAAACATCTTGGTTTTGTTTAGATGGTTGGTGTTTGTCATGGCTTATAAGGAACGTAGTGGCCTTTTAAGTCGGGTTGGTGTGCATAGTGGATAGCGATTGTATGTGGCTGATAATTGAGTTAGCAGAGCTTTGGGTCTGTACTGCCAACTAAACATGTTCCATAAAAGAGGTAAAAAGATTGATTTTCTGTCGGTGGTATTTGCATGAGTCAAATATAAATGAGACTTACGTTTGTTAAATTTTTGGAATCTAACCGGATTTAAACCCTCGTCATTTAAAAACACAAAGTTTTATCTAGACCTGGCAATTGCAACCCAAATAGTTGATTTTGGGTCGTGTGGGTAATTTTTACAAGGAATTAAGTTAATATGGGTTATTAGGAAACTAAAAATGGGTTTAAATGGGTTAAACGGGAGTACTGAGGAACATTTGTAGGTCAGGATGGGTCATCTAAAATAACAGAGCGGGTCAGGATGGGTTAAACTCAAGTTGCCCGATCCAAATCTTCCCCGTCACATGCTTCCGGTCGCAGCTGTACTTGAACTTCCGACCTCCATCTCCGCCTGTACTCCGATCTTCGTCTCCGCCACCTCCAAAACACAGGTGATTCATAATTTGAGAGTATGAGAGAAAGAGACACTCTTGACTTTAATCAAAATAGAAATGCAGGTACAGTATTAAGGAGAGAGAGAGAGAGAGCGCAACATTGGTAATACAAATCTGTATTATTTAATATTTTATTCATATAATATTATTAAAAAAAATAACCGCCAAATCTCAATTACAGTATATATCACAAAGACCAGGTGCACTATTGTAGCAAATCAAATTATTTTGCCAACTGTTATTAAAATATTTCTTTAATTTTAGCTCGTTCTAATCAAAACGGTCCGAGTCATTAACGGTGAGGGTTGTTTAACAGGTAGGTGGGGATGAAACGTTTTGGGGTGTTTAACGGCTTGGTGGGGATGAAACGGTCCAGGCCGTTAACGGACCCGGTCCATTCAAAACGAACTGGGTCATTAACGGACCCGTTCGTATCAAAACATTCGGGTTAAACGGGCCCGATTGAGTCAAAACGGAGCGGGTACTTAACGGACCAGGTCGGATCAAAACGTTGATCTTAGTTTTCTTTTCTTTTTTCATTTTTTTTACTTTTATTTATTTTTTAATATTTTTTTAAAGTTTTTTAGTTTGATTAATTTTTTCTTTGTTTTTGAGTTCAATATTTTTAAGCCATCCTAATCCAAACAAATTCTAACTTGAACCCATCTTAACCCATACCCATCCTGACCTTTTTTTTAATTTACCCATCCTGACCCAAACCCATCCTAACCCAAACTCATCCTAACCCACCAACCAACCCAACCCAACCCACCCATTTTGCCACCCCTAGTCACTTTTATCCAATATTAGGCTGAGGGGCTGTTTGGTAGCCTCTTAATCAGTCTCTTAATTATTCAGGTCTGAATCATTTAACATTCAGACTATTTGTTTCAGCATCTGAATGGAATGATTAAGTGCTGAACCATTAAGCTAATAAGCGATGTTGAATGATTCAGATCTTAACCATTCAGAGTCTCTTAACCATTCAGACCATCTTAATAATTCAGCTTTAATCAACCAAACAGCCCCTAAAGCCTCTTTGGTCGGAATGGGTGTTTAAACTTTAAAGGTTTAGCCACGAGGGATGGTTATAGGGGTAGCAAATGTTTTCTATTTTTTTTTTTTTTTTTTTTTTGAGAAAATTGCTCGAATAGTCCCTGTGGTTTGCACTTTTTTCACCTATAGTCCCCAAGTTTTTAAAATTACAATCATAGTCTTGAAACAGTGAATTTTTTTAACTCGGATAGTCCCTGGAGCTAACTGAGTTTAAATAATCCAGTTAAGTGGGTGTGAAATTACTAAACTACCCTTACTTTAATAAAAAAAATAATACTAATTAATGTGGGTCCCACATTTCATCTTCCCCACTTCATCTTCTTCACCTCATCACCTCTACAAAACCGCCACCACCCATCTCCACTCTCCACCACTACCGACATCCACCAATCACCCACTTCATCCTCCCCACCCACCGTATCAAATATTATCCGATCAACCAGCCTTTCATCCCCTATCAATCACCGCCCTACACAACCCCAGGACCTTCAAATTCAATAACCCCTCAAAACCCTAACCCTAAAAAAAACTCAACCGGTTATGGGTCCCGAAGTTTAGTGGTGGAGCTTGACGAGGATGGTGGCTGTGATGGTGGTTCCTGGCCGATGGTGGTGGTATTGGTGGTATACCTGAAGAAGACGACTGACGGCGGTGACAGTGGGTGCCTGGTTCATGTTAGTGGCTCGATCGATGGTTGCAGTGGTGGTTATGGTGGCTTCGTTTGATTGTTAATCTCGTTGGGAGGTGGTGGTTCGTTATGGTGCAGCAGTACAGGTGAAGCTTGACGGGGAGTGGTGGTGGTTGTTAGCAGGTCAGAGGTGGTGTTGGGGGTCACTTACTGGTTGTCCGATGGTGGTGTTGGTTCTCCAGATCTGATGGTTCAAGAACTCGGGTTAGTGTTTGGTCTGATGGTGGTTCTCCAGATCTGATGGTTGTTGGTGGTGTTTGGCTGATGATGATGGTGGCTGTGGTGGTTGAAAGAAGCAGCAGCGGCGGCGGTAGTTTTGATTCGGGTTTGGAAGATGAAGGGTGGGAAAGATGAAGTTGGTGGTGGTAGGGTGGGGATGATGAAGTTGGTGGTGGTGGTGGTGTAGGGATTAAGGTTTTTTTATATATTTAATTATAAAACGCGGGGCCCACTAGTGTTATATTTGTTTTATAGAAATGGTAGTTTTGTAATTTCACACCCACTTAACTGGATTATTTAACCTCAGTTAGCTCCAGGGACTATCCGAGTTAAAAAAATTCACTGTTTTAGGACTATGGCTGTAATTTTAAAAACTTGGGGACTATAGGTGAAAAAAGTGCAAACCACATGGACTATTCGAGCAATTTTCTCTTTTTTTTTCTATAATGCGAAAAAAATAAATTTTGATCTGTCCCCCTGCCAAAAGGCAGTGATTGAATGCTTGCAAAGCCTCCATGCCCAAGATTTCCTGAATGTTATTCCAATCGAAGGTTTGGGCCAAACCATGTCTAGGGTTGAATATAGGGCAATTCTTAAACATCGTTTGGTGATCCCCATGTACCATGAAGATGAAGTATGTCCGATTTGCCGTAAGGCATGCTTGGACAAATACGGGGAACATGCGGTCCACTGTAAGGAGCTGTCTGGTTTCAAATATATGCATGACTAGGTCCGGGACGTTCTTTGGGACATTTTAAGAAGGGCTGGGATCTCAGCCAAAAAGGAGGCTCCAGTGAATTTCCTCTCGGACCCCGCAGAAGGGAGATCCACCCTACGTCCAGCAGACCTGCTTGTCTTTGGGTGGGCCGGGGGGAAACACGCTTGTGACGACCTAACAGGTGTATCTCCCCTGGTTGGTTTGAGGGATAATGGTTTTGCAGTAGGGCAAGTGGTGCGGAAAGCAGAAGCGAAGAAAGTTGAGAAGCATGCTAAAGCTTGTGAGGAGAACCAACACGTTTTCGTACCCCTGGCTTTTGATACCTTCGGCTACTTGGCACCGGAAGCCATCCGTTTCCTGTCCAGAGTCCAACGGGTTATTCATAGCAGTGTCTTGACTCCGGGGGGGGGGGGCAGGGGTTCGTTTTTAGTAGGCTAGGGTTTGCCGTCCAGAAAAGGGTGGCGGCGCAGCTTGTTGCCCGCTTGCCCGCTATCTTGATGTAATTTTTCGCGATTATGTTTTAATAAAAAATAATAATATAATGTTTCAAAAAAAATTCTTTACATTTTTTAAAAATTTCTGAAATACAATACTTACGCACCCTTCTTGAAATTCGAAAGAAAATTTTGAACAAATTTTGCTTATTTATTGAAACTATACGTATATGTAATTAAAGGCTTAATATTATATTATAGTATCTAATAAAGATGGAATACTTCTACAGTGACACAAATTGATTGGATATAAGTTTGGCAGCCTTAACCTGATTGGCTGCAAATATGGGCAGATATCTTTTGAAGGATGGCCCAACCATCAGGCCCAAATCCATGGGACTTCAAAATCAAATTTCTGACTTTAGCTACAAATTTTTAGCTTTAATTTTATTTTCTTATAATTTGACCACCAAACTTTGACCATCAAACTTTTAGCTTTTAGAATTTAAAACTTTAACTACCAAACTTTTAACCTTTTGAATTTCAAACTTTGGCCTCTAACTTTGTTACTAACTTATGTACTTTATTTTCTTCTAATTTGACCACCAAACTTTGACCGCAAAGTTTTAGCTTTTAGGATTTCAAACTTTGACCACCAAACTTTTAGCTTTTAGGATTTCAAACTTTGACTACTCAACTTTTGGCCACTAACTTTCTTACTAACTTATGTACTTTCTTTTCTTCCAATTTGACCACCAAACTTTTAGCTTTTAGAATTTCAAACTTTGACCACCAAACTTTTAGCTTTTAGGATTTCAAACTTTGACTACCCAACTTTGGCCACAAACTTTCTTACTAACTTATGTACTTTCTTTTCTTCCAATTTGACCACCAAACTTTTAGCTTTTAGGATTTCAAACTTTGACCACCAAACTTTTAGCTTTTAGCCGCGAGTATTTTTTTAAAGCCCACGCGAGAATAACAGTCACTTAATATTATCTTTTATGTCCACGAAATCCTCCACGCAACAGGAGCTCCCACAGCGACGCGCAATCTTTAACGTCCACCAAAACCCTGAACGCAACAGCAGCTCCCGCCGCGAAGCGCGGGGTAATAGAATCCTAGTATACTATTAAAGCATTGACACTTCAATAGTGTCAATGCTCTAACTTGCACCAAATGCCATTTTACACCTAGAAAGCTGAGGCATTTCATTATTATTAATATTAAATAATATTATATATATACCACTAACTTTTAGGTTAACTTTATTTTCTGCCACTAATTTTTAGGTTAACTTTTTTTTCTTTCAACTTGACCACCGAACTTTTAGCTTTTAGGATTTAAAACTTTTGGCATTAACTTTTAGCTTAACTTTATTTTCTTCTAATTTGACCACTAAACTTTGAGCTTTTTTGATTTAAAACTTTGACCACTAAACTTTTAGCATTTTAGGATATCAAACTTTGACCACCTAACTTTTTTAAACTTGCATTGCGCTTTGGCCAAACTTTTCGCTTTTAGAATTTCAAACTTTGACCACCAAACTTTTAGCTTTTAGCCGTGAGTATTTTTTTGTAGCCTACGCGATAATAACGGTCATTTAATATTATCTTTTATGTCCACGAAACCCTATACGCAACAAGAGCTCCCACAGCGACGCACGATCTTTAACGTCCACCAAACCCTCAACGCAACAGGAACTCCACCGCGAAGCGCGGGTAATAGAATCCTAGTTGAAACATATAAAAAAATATTTTAGCAGTTGTTTATTAAAAAACATAACATAATATGATTTAATAATTAAAAAAATAAATCATTTAACTAGTTTTGTTTTCTTTTTCCTTATTATAACTCAGTACAAACAAACTGAAATGTAATAAACTAGGATTCCTACCGAGCTCTGCGGCGGGGCCAGCTAGGGAATATGGTTGGTATCGTTCGATACCGAAACTTAACGAAAGAAGAAACCAAGAAAATAAAGTGGTGGTGTAACATAAATAATATCAACACGTGTTTAGTTTGACTTGACGAAAATAATAACGTTTGTAACGGGAAAATCTGCACCTACTCTACTATTACACCAATAATTCTTAATTACATTATTGCCAAAGTTTGAACATTAAATCTACCCTCTAAAAGACATATGCATCTACCAAGTGGCTAAACCATATATCAGCATATATAAAATTAGCTATTTTTTATACCTAAACACATATCATTGTTTAATTAGGTTTAATATACTAATTTTGCCACTAATTTATAAATATTGAAGTATTGAAATAAAAGATTATATTGCTATTACAATTATGTATTTTGAATTAACCACTAAAAAGAGAATACAAAAACAATTGTTGTCAAGATTAAAATGGAGAATACCAAAAATAGTTTCCCAATCACATGTCAACATGTAGCTTTTAAAGAGCTAATCATGATGTAGTACTGTTTATATTTGGCTTTGTTAGTTTATGAAATATGAAAGGGTTTGTAGCTAGTATGGCGGAATCCATATGTTTAGAAAATTCGTCCACACACATAAGGTTTAGCGTTCAAATTGAATGATTAGTGGCGGAGTTTGAAAAAAAATTAGTAGGTCGAGAGTCACAGGACCCTAGAAACAGGGAGGTAGATTCAATACGTATAAAATTTCCGGACGAAAACGGAGAAATTTACACTGCTAAGCCAAAAAAAGTGAAGGCCAAACCCAATTCATTTTAAATTTTCGGACGAAAACGAACAAATTTACATCACTGAGCCGAAGAACAAAGAGTACCCGACTTTCCTTATCCTTCGCCCCTACGTAGGATAGACAAAATATGTATGTTTAAGAATAGAATTATTTTATACAAACAGTTACCAGTTCAGTAGGGAAATAAACCCCTTCATTCCTTGACCTCAATGAGCATCTACATTATGTACAACAATTTACCTTCACAACCTTTATAATGTAAAACAAAGATTAAGATAACATCTAAAAAGGTTAGACTTTTAACCTAACATGGATAAAGTAGAAAGTGAAAAAACGGCATACTTCATGGGCAATTAAGTAGCCCGAGGCATACGATTAGTATGTTCAAAATGCTCCTTGCTCTTAAATGGGTAAGGTAACACCTCTGTCATCTGTGTACTTGTTCCTCCAAATACACGCATTATCAAATACCGATTAAACAATTACATAGTACCAACTAACAAACAATAAAACTTATTAATACAACAAAGAATTAGCATACCCGAGGAGGAAGTCTTATTGATGATACTCAACTCTTGACTGATGTCTCCATGACGAAGCTCGAAACAGATACGAAGAACTACTGTCACCAAATACCACCACAGTCTCGTAAAACCTCCAAGCACCACCTTAAGCCACCAATATCAAAAGCTTGAAAACAACAAAAATGATACTAAATATGACAGGAAAAAGTGTGTGGTTCTGATTCAATAACATAGAGTTACAATCACATAACAAAAAGAGCTAATTATTGGTTCTAATTTGATAACAAAATGATCTAATGTATACATTAAAAATTGGGCATGGTTAACTGTTTGTGTTTTGTAATCGCAGTTGTTGCAAAATGAATGGTCGGGCATCCGTAGTCGTAAGCAAATTGCATATCCTCTAGTCACAGGTTAATCCGAGATTCCGAGTATACACTCTGCTTGGTGTTGGTGGTCCTGTTTGTGCATGGAATAAGCATGTTATCGACTATATGATTAAATTTAAAAAAAAACATTTTTCATAAACAAAGCTTTTTTTAAGCAAATCTACTTACAGTTGCAAGTATAACTTCCAATTTTCTGTATGTAGCTCCTCGGCCGCCGTCACAACCGATGAGAAAATTTGTATATTCCTACAACATAAATTTGCAAGACTAAGCCAAAAAAATGTATACGAAGTTTGATGAAATTACGAAACAGACGGTTAGGGATTACATCTAACCAAACTAAAACCAAATAATCTGAAACTTTATAAAACGTTGTTATACTTGAAAAGATTTTGAGAGTACCTCATTGAAGGTCTTAGATGTCCTCAAGTGTGGTGGTCAACGACGATGGTAATCTGGAATAGCAATCGCCATTATGAAGGATGCAACTTATCACTAATTGTGGTGTACGTCTATAGCAATTCAACAAAAACAAAAATTAACTAAGTGTATAAACATACGCGCGTTGGGCGTTTTTTCGTATTTGTTTTTAAAGACAGTATTTAAATATAACGGAGCAATAATAGTAGTAGTTAATGTAAAAAATGCAAGGAAAAAAAAGGCAAAAAGAGGGATGGTTGCAAGAATCGAACCCGGGTATTCACCCTATAAAACAACCAACACAACCACCACACCACTAATAAACATGTTGAAAGTATTTGAAAAAATAAGTATTTAACATAACAAAAAGAAAAAAATAATAATAATAGTAGTTAATGTAAAATGCTAGGAAAAAAAGGCAAAAAAAAGGGATGGTTGCAAGAATTGAACCTTGGTATTCGCCCTATAAACCAACCAACACAACCACCACACCACTAATGAACATGTTGAAGGTATTTGAAAAAATAAGTATTTAACATAACAAAAAGAATAAAATAATAATGAAATCACTATTCAAATCCACTTGCTTATTAATATATAGTATAATTAAACAATAAGCAATCCACCATCAATAAAATATGATTTAGAATTGGATGAATCTGGAAACTCGGTTGCACAAAAGAATAATCCAATCCACCAAAACTTCAATTCTAAGGCGTACAAACCTTCTAAATCATTCTAGTGAACGGCAAACTTCTTTATAGCTATATATAAAGACCCAGCAAGAAGCTGGGAACACACCAAAAGCCTCGACTAACAAAGGCTAGACACCAAACATACAGACTCCAAAACCAAACAAAATACAATTACAACATATGTGCAACATCGAAATCTGCCCATTGCTCCCAAGAGATAGTAGCGCCCTTCCACCTGTTCGTAATCCAAAGAAATGCATCCTCCTTGATCTGGTCCATGATAAATCTAACCGGATGGAAAATACCTTCAAACACTTTAGCATTGCGTGTAAGCCATAACCTCCAAGATTTAGCGATCAACACCAAATGCATAATCTTCCTCCATCTTCTTGAACCGGGCACACTCAACACGTAATCAACCTTACTAGATAAGGAGAGCACATCAGGAGGCCAACTGATTTTAAGCCAGACCATAATATTCCACCAAGTCGCTTTAGCCCAAAGATATTGAACTAGAGCATGATCAACACATTCTAGCTCAAGCCCACATCTCGCACAATTCGGGTCAGGAACAACCACCCCGTGACCCCCAAGTTCGACTTTTGTAGCAATCTTACCCTGTAACGCCCTCCACAAAAAATAATTACCCTTTAGAGGGGCCCACGAGTTCCAAAAAAAACTTGATCGGCTGCTGAGTCGGAGCATCACAAGCTGCAATTTCCAATCTAACATCCTTAACTGAGAAGTGCAGGCCCGAAGAGTTGGGCCAGACCCAAACATCCTCCGAACCATTCAGCGAAACGCCCGCAATGATAGAGGAGAGATCAGAAAATTGGGCCTGTTCTAGCGAGCCCAAAACCTGAGGATTCCAACTCCACTGCCCAGCCCACGAGTGACCATCCCAAACCAAAAACTTAGCCACCGCACTGTTTTTGTTTGCAGCCAACTTAAAGAGATCAGGGAACAACTCCCTGAAGCTGATTGGCGAGCACCAAGAATCTTTCCAAAATCGGGTTTTACCACCATTTCCCAGCCTTACCGAAAACCGACTGGAAATATTGATATTTTTTTGAGAAAGGGTGCTTTCCACCCTACCAATATCCTTCCAAACCCCGGCCACCGAATTTTTAATCGGAACAAAGTGCTTATCCCGATTCAACAAATGAATGGAGTTGATAACATCAATCCAAAGTTGCGGCTTCTCGTTTTTATATCTCCACCACCATTTAGTCATCATCGCCAAGTTAAACTCTTCAATACTACCAACTCCCAACCCTCCCAAAGTCTTAGGCTTAACCATTTTTTCCATTGGATCTAACGAAGTTTAACCTTTCCATCCTTCTTTCCCCGAAGAAAATCCCTTCTCATTGCCTCAAGTTTTTGTATCACAAACTTAGGCGCTAGAAAAAGAGATAGAAAGTAAGAAGGGAGGCTACCAAGAACCACCTTGATTAGAGTCAATCTACCCGCAAAAGACAACGTTTTAGCCTTCCAAGAAGAGATATTTTTTGTTGAATCTATCTAGAACGGGCTGTCAAAACTTAACTCTTTTCATATTAGCTCCAATAGGGACCCCTAAATACAGAAAGGGAAGGCTCCCGGTTGACAACCAAGGATACTAGCAAACTCATTGACTTTAAGATCATCGAACCCAACTCCAAAAAGTTGACATTTGTTATAATTGACTTTAAGGTCGGACACAAGAAATAGGCATCTCAAAAAAACGGTTAAGGCTAACCACATTATGTCTTGACCATTCCCCGAGAAATATTATGTCATCCGCATAGCATAAGTGAGAAATAAGAGGTCCGTTATTAGGAAGTTGAATGCCATGGAAAAGACCCAAGTGAACCGCTTTCCGCAAAAACATGCTAACGACTTCCATAGCAAGGATAAACAAGAAAAGGGATAGAGGATCCCCTTGTCGCAGCCCTCTTTTAATCTTGAACTCCTTGGTCGGGGAGCCGTTCACAAGAACCGACCCTCTACCGGATTTAAGACAACCTTTAACCCATGAAATCCACCTACTCGGAAAGCCCATAAACTCCATCGACTTAAGAAGAAAACTCCAATTAAGCAAATCGTAGGCCCTTTGAAAGTCAACTTTAAACAAAAGCAACTTAACTTTCGCTTTCTTTGCCCAAGATATAGTTTCACTTACAACAAGAGGGCCATCCAATATGTTTCTCCCACCCACCAAAGCCGATTGCGTAGGGCTTATTAAAGAATCCATCACCAGCTTAATTCTATTGGCAAGAACCTTAGAGAGAATTTTATAAAGCGAACCCACAAGCGAAATGGGTCTATAGTCTTGGATAAGTTGAGGATCCGATTTCTTTGCAATCAAGGCCACAAAGAAGAATTACACCGAAAGAAATCTGGCCTGAATTATAAAACTCCGCGAACATGCCACAAATATCCTCTTTAAAGACACTCCAGAATTTCTTAAAAAATTTCAAAGAAAAGCTGCCCGGGCCCGGGGATTTACCGCAATGACAATCTTTGATAGCCCCCCATATTTCATTCTCAGTAAAAGGAGAACATAAGGAACTTGCCTGCGTAAGATCCAGCGATGGCAACCCGAAATTAGAAAAGGGAGGCCTTCGCCTCATAGGTTCATTAAATTGGCGCTTAAACCATATGAAGACTTCATGCTTAATCTCCTGTGGGTCCGAGGTCCACTTGTCGTCCACCAAAAGACCATGTATTTTATTGGCAGCTTTGTTAACATTAATCGTATCATGGAAAAACTTAGTGTTTTCATCTCCGTGCTTGAGCCAATGCGCCATAGCCTTCTGCCGTAAATCACATGTCAGCTTGAGTTCCAACTGCTTAACTTTAGCTCTAGCCATAATCCTGGTCTTCTTTTCGGCCACAGAGATGTTAGTCACAAGCGCCTTTTTCTCAATATCTTCAATAGTTTTATACAGCATAGAGGATTCAGCTTCCTCCTCTACTTTTTTGGCAGCCCTCCATTTTCTAATTGCCTTTTTGATACCTTTTAAACAAAGCAGCAAGGATCGATCCAAAGGACCTCGTCTGGACATATTATTCACTGCGCTATTTACAATCTCCCCAAGGACCGGTTCACCAATCCAACTATTATAAAATTTAAAAGGAATCGGGCCAAAGTTGCGAGGATCACACACCAACGAAATAGGGCAATGGTCCAAGTACATACGATCAAGAACCGAAAAATTTGCATCCGCTCACCTGGACATAACCGAGGGGCAAACGAGGCACCGAATCGAAGTGAAATTGAAATCTACCCAAGAATCTAGAAACCGTATCAGTCGAAATCCCCTCTTATGAGTCTCTTGAAGGCAAATAAAATCAATCGATCCCTCTTTCTTCAGACCTCTCACCCAAGCCTGCTTCCTGCGGCCAATAACTCCATGAATGTTTAAAGATAGAAAATTCATTTTAACCTTCTGTCAGCCTGCTTCCTGCGGCCAATAACTCCATGACTAATTTTCTCATATGGTTGTGAAAACCATTTAATTCTATACCCAAGCCCTCCCCATATACGATAGAATCAGTCACTTCATTCTCTAAAAATTCGCCATCGTCTGAATCCAAATAACAATCTTCTACATTTACCGACGAGCCACCTTCCTTATCCAACTCCACCCCCGAGGGCTCAACAGTCAGAATCCCACCAATATCCACACCCGAAGAGCCGACAGCCTTCCTTCTTCGTCTGCTCTCTTCCGCATCCCTTTGTATTATGTCAACTAAATCGAAAGGATCAGAACCTAGGGAATAGTTAAGATCCGGTGTTTGGTACGAATTGTTCTCCACAGCGACATTTTGAGAAGAAGTACAAGGAACACTTTTCTCAGTAGGGCAAGGAACTGGGTTCTCTGTTGGGCTGGACTCCAACTCAGAGTTAGGCATGGGCCCAACAATAATACTCTTCAATTGGGCCAAAGGAAATGGGCCAGACTTGGGATTAGAGGAAGCAGCCGCCACATCATAGTCTCTCTCCTTGTGGGCCATCTTGGAAATAACAGAATTCTCCAAATTATTATTGATATCCACGAGACCATGCAAAGAGTTTGTGTCCCCCATGCACGTCCCACCATCTTCCAAGGACTTTCCATCTTCCTGCTCCTGATCCGATCTGACAATAACCTATTTCAAAATAGGGGCCACCTGAGAATTCTGTCGGATCTCCATATGTGACATATTGACAGGAATCGTCGGGGACCAGTCCGAGACAACCTCTTCCACCCAGACACTCAGCAACTGATTGTTTAAGGACAAAACAACTTCCGAGTTCACGTTCTTACCCGACTGAACCAGCACCACCATAGAGTCAGAAGAGAGATCGTTTGAATCCAAAGAGGTCGAGGACTTCACGAGTAACCGACCACATCTCTCCCCAACTTTGTTGAAAACGTGCCTATCCCACATCGATAACGGAATGCCAATCACTATAATCCAGGCCAACCTTTGGAATTGGAGGTCACTGCCATCCCACAAAGTAAGAGATGAGAGCCAGGGAGACCAAGTCTCCACCGCCTCCGATAAAAACACACGTCCAACTTCTTCATCCAAAAATAAAAGCCCAATGCGAAGGCCTCCCATGTATTTTATCTGAATATCCCGATTAATCAGCTCGTCATGCAACTCATGCAGCCGGTTAAGAAGATCAAAATCTTTAACTTCTCCAAGCAGAAACCTACCTCCCTCCCACTTCCTCTGCCCTACCATTCTATTGGAAGGGAGTTCGATTCCGAACCTGTTATCTCCATCAGAAGAAGCCTTCATGAGGGCTTTTTTAAAGGAACGACTGTTCGGGAGAACTAACACTTCAGCCCTATCACCTGAGGAGATTGGCTGAGCCCTGGGACGAGGCTCCAATCTGTTGAAAACCGACACCCTAGGAGGGCCATTAGTGCTAACACAAGCTTTCCCTTCCCTGTTAAACCTGGCCAAATTGATTCCTAGAACAGCACCGTCAATGGAGACCCCTTTCATTCTTTCAATCCACTTGTCAACATCTCCCACCTCTGAGAACTTGACAAATCCAAACCTGTTGCCAAACCTATCCCTTTTGGCAGAGATGAAGGAGTCTTCAAGATTACCGAAATGTTGAAATGCCGCCCATAGTCGCTCCGCATTACAATCTTCAGGTAAATTAGAGACAAAGAAGGAGGTCGCAGTCTTAAGACGTTCCTCCCGTGCCTGAAAAATCATGTGTCTTCTAGCTGTTGATTTGGATACCACCTGCTGCCAGTCACCATCGTCTCTTCCACCGTAGCCTTGCGTTCTTATCTTGTTGATCTCTTCCTCTTTCTTTTTCCTATGCTCTTCGAAGGACGACGGAGTCGTCGTATGACTTTTGGTCTGCCTCTGCCTTCCCATGGAGAGAGAGAGGAGAGGGTGTTTTTTTTTATTTGGATTTGAATTACATCAATTATATTTCGTGAAAAGTTCCCCTAGGTAGAAAATCTTGCTCCATGCTCTCAAACTCACGTACTCATGTCACATAACAATCCAAACAAATTAAAAAACACTCCAAATTGTAAGTACATTTTTGACGACATCATTTCACAAACAAAACAAGTATATTGAATAATCATGCTTTTCCATTACCATCGCAACAACGTACAACTTTTACAACATAAATTAAATACAACTCGACAACAACTATCTAAGACAGTAATTACCACAAAGGATTCGTTACATAACCTTCAATATATTGAGCACAGCAATAACCACATACTACACTTATACTAAGTTATTTGAAGAAAATCAGCGTAGCTAAACACTCAAAACACCACCTAAGTGTATTATACGCTCATCGCAGTTCTCAGCACTCATGAAAATTTATTCGAACAGAACATTAAATGGTAAAACAAACTAAAATATCACAACATCACACACGACAACAATACGAACATACAATGACCAACACCCCTACTAATCATTTGCAATTAGATTAGAATATATTAATAATCCTTTCACTTTGAACAGTGATTTTTTTGTCTTAAATTTGTATTTTTGTTTTGATAGGATTAACATCTGATGGTAGTGGTGTAGTGGTGTAATGCTTTGTGTTATAACTGGATGACCCGGGTTCGAGTCCTTCTAGAGTTCTGGTTTGTTTACTTCCACCCAAACTTTTTTATCAAATATGTTTTACTGGACACGTGTCACACGTACTTCTCACCGCTTCTCTTTTGTATTGAATTCCAGGTGTCTTGCAGCCACTAAACACGCATCCTTCTCACCGCTTCTCTTTTGTATTGAACCCTTGAAGCTTCTTGCTTCCAGATTTCTCTGCTAACACACAACCACAACACCGGAGAAAAGGATCAGCGAGCCAGATCGGGAACTGATATGTACCATACTGGAGGGTCACCATCTTCTGCCTCAAGGTCCTTTATTCCACTCTCTAAAACTCTTTTTTCTTCACTTTTAGAAAGAAAAACATGTGCAATATTGCGATTAGTAAATCGGAATTCCTAGATATTTGTTTTTTTTTTCCTATCGTGACTATTTTTATTTCGATTTGTGTTGTTTTATAAGGCTTTTATTTGGGGTTTTGTTCCTGCGTGCTTATAGGTTTCATTTGAGAGATTTGGGGTGGTGGGACTCAATGAACGTATCACCATTGTTCTCATGTTTGTTTCCAATCAGTTCGAAATTCAGGTAAACACAAATCACTAATTAATGATTTGAATACCTATTTTCGTTAATGCCATAATTGTTTGGGATGTTTGGGGAAGATAGCATAAAGCCCATATGGTTGTTTGCCTATTTGTTTTGGTAAAAAGAAACAACAGATGCTTTACGAATCCTTTACAGTTAATAATCCTATGCTATGCTTTGCAAATCATATACATTAGAGCAACTTCAATGTGTAGTCTATTATGTTTCTGTTCTTCTGTAATACCCAGAAATTCAAACACCTTAGATTAATAAATATCGATTTATTATGTCGGATATTAAACGAGTTTAATTGTAAAATTGATTAAATGGTTACCGAAAGTAACCAGATGTCTTTGTTTACTAAAAGCTAGTTAAAAATTTTGTATTCTTATTTTACAAATAATTAAGTATATACTTGTAATCTGTATTAACATATAATCAAGTTATATCTATTGGAAATTTAAACCAAATTAAATTAAATTAAATGGTTAGTTTTGAAAACTTTATAATAACCTAAGGGCTAATAGTGAAAGGTGAAATTGGATAATCAATTCCTTTTTTTTTGAACGGCCAACTAAACAACGCCGGGTACTTCGTGCGCGGCCCCCCAGTGGCAAAGACAGGGGCACAACCCGGTCCACCCCGGACGCACGAAGCCCCTAGCCCGCCTGACAGCTCGCTTCCAGGGAAAACCCGACCCACATACCCGCCCGAATGCACGACAGTAGTGAACTGGTAAAACCTGGCGAGATCAGGACTCGAACTCATGACCAAAGGCCAAGAGTCATCCATCATTTCTCATTATGTCCTTCGTGGGAATCGAACCTGGGACCTCCAAGAAGGATCCTAGGTCCATTCACCAACTGAGCTACCCGTGAAGGACGGATAATCAATTCCTTTAAACATCTTTTCCTGTAAATCCGTATCCCACCATTTTTGTTACGAAATTTCCGTAACCGATGATTAGTAAGTTTTGTAATTGATAAGGTCTCAATAAAATCGAGATATGTCTCGCAAGTTTTACAAAAAAACAACTAACCACCATCTCTGACAAGCGCAAACCAGAACCATCGCACACCTTCTCCGGCGTAACCAACAAACCACCGCCAATATCAGTCACCAACCAGCCATGTTACGAACCCGTCGCTCCATCGCTTACACGCATTCAGTTTGGGTCGATACGATTCAAGGCGAGCCACCTTCATGCATTTGTGTACCATCGCTCTTGTTTAAATCTCTGATTTGTTTCAGTTCGACTATTACGGTATTAGATCGAACCCTCTTTAGATATACAAGTTTTGGCTTTCTTTCAGTTGTCCCGGCGACTAAAGTTTTTATATCTTAGAATTTAATTATAACATGAACAAAGGAGATGAATAACAACACTAACAATTCGATGCGATAATAAAGCTCTTCTCGTTCATGTTTAATGATTCGCTTAGAGATTGATGATTGGAATCCTTGGTTTTATTTATATTTGTTTGCTAGGTTGAATAAAGCTTACACACATGTATGATCTTTGTCATCAAAATTTTTTATATAACTTACGTATCTCATAAAAGAAGATGGAACTTTTTAACACTTGAGTAAAAATATGCAGGTCACTATTGGCAAATACGTGTATGGTAATGAACTAATTTTATATCCTTTGCTCGTTTAAGCTATGTATGTGAATACTTGTATTATTAAAACTAAATCCTATAGCTCCATAAATTAGCATATATATATGAAACTCAAGAAATAAATTTGGAAATGACTTACTCAAGTGGGTAAAGATTTGATTGGATAATCTCTATAAAACGATATGAACCTATTTTAAACTGCTAAAGTGATTAGTCTAAGAGTTGTCGGGCAATCGATGAGTCAACGGATCTTATAGCCAAAATTAATTTTTATATATTCAATAACTAAAATATAGGTTCATGTACTCATTGACGACACATGATTTTATGATGCCTTGCTAAATCTAAGGTACGGATTCCGTTTTACTTTACATTATTGTATTTATTATTTTCCATCATATCATGGTACGGATTCTTTGGTCTTCTCATCATAGTATATTTTTGTCATGTCCATTACTTTGTAGTATGGACTTACGTCTATGTTTAGAGTCTGCTTGTCATCGTCTTATACGTATCATTGGTTTGTATTTGGTTCGTTATTTGGGTCGGTGTGTATTGGTCAATTTGTTGTTAGTGTGTCATAGCATGCCATACCTCTTACTTATACTCATGGTTGCATGTTCCAGTTAGCGTCATTTTTAGTTTGCCTGTAATTATTTACAAGGCCTTAGCTTTTATACTCTGTCACCCGAGCAGTTTGTTTTGACTTGTCGTTGGGGCATCAACGACATGAACACTTTCCGTGACAGTGCGTAATCAAAATCACGGCGTCTCTAACATGGTCCCTTAGAGGCGTATGGATATATCCTAGATCTGTTTCTGACTTCTGATATATGTTTCTGTTATGTGGAGATTGGAATAATGGGTGTACGCCACACTCACCGTCTCATAAGTGCATGGACTAGCTATCTGTGTACCCCTCTGTTTAGGCTCGTGGGTGCTTCCGTTTGACGTGACTTACTTTATTTACATGAATAGTCACGTAATTTGATATATGTATCTGTTCTGATATGTTTCTGATATTGTTCTTATATGCTTCGGTATGTGTCTGATTATGTTCCGGTCAAGTATCAGGTTTTTTGTCGGATTATATTCATCAATTGTTTCGATATAAGTTTGGTTTCGAGTTTGAAATAGAGTTCGTTTGGTTTTCGTGTTCCCTTTCGTATGTTCGCTTCGGTCTCAGTTCTATTATGTCTTTCTTTTCCACGGCGTTAAATTTACTGGTACTGTTGATTCCTCCGTTACTGGGCAATTTTTGGCTCAGCCGTATTTTCTTTTGTTGTGTTGTCTTTTGTTTCGCAGGTATATGGGATATTGGGGAATCAGTGAAGAGCGTTAAAAGAAGTTGAAAAATCAGTATTCATTTATCTAGTTCTGCAACATAATAAAAATGGTAATTAGGATCCTTTTGTTTTATTTTTATGGAATGCTTTTCGTTTTGATATCTGTAAGAGTGACACGTCAGCCCTAGCTGGGTTGGGGTGTGACATCTTCACTCGATGGTGAGGCTTGGTCGTTAGCAAGTTACATTCTATCACCTTTTTTTATAGAAAGTTTGCATCTACTTTCATGTTTTTTGGTTTTGACTTAGGCTGCTGGGTTGTTGCTTGCTTTGATTTGGAGGGGGGGTTTGCGTGGACTCTATGCGTTGCTATCCCGGGTAATGGATTCCGACTTTGTTGAATTGCGGTGTCAATCACAAATGAATCAATTGTTAGCTTTTTGGTTTTTTAAATTTTCTCAATAACTAATCTGTTATAGTATTACTACAAAACTATATTATTATGGTTATGATATAAAATTATTAAATAAGAGGATTTAAGAGGTTGTAAGCATTTAGATGCACTTTACATGAATGTCTTATGTTTGGTTTTGTGCTTTGGTTAACTGAACCGAATAAAATGCCGCCCTATTTTATTCGGTTTTGACATGATGATGAACAAGCTGTTTAACTAATTATAGATTTGCAAATAACATGTACGACTAAATTTTTCCCCATGACAGACTGTATCGGCGTTTTACAAGGACTGGAAGACAAAGTAACAAGCGATGGGAAACTGTATGTCCTAGGTATGTAACATAAATGTTTAAACAGATGAAAATGATAGGGAACAATTAGTAAGATATTATTCTGGATCTTGGAATCAAACTCAGAAGAATTATTTGACATTTAGAAAGGAGATATTAGGTTGGATTGATGGAGTGGGAGACGCAACGACGACGGAGAAAAGGACGAACAACTAATCAACAACTGCATTCAGGAGGACAAACCAACAATCAACAACAGCTTTCAGCTCAGGATGGGGAGACTACCACTTTCTACGTATCCAATCTCCCAAGCTATTGTTCCATTGGGATGCTTTGGAGCGAATTCCGGGTCTGTGGAAAGATGACAGACGCTTACTTGCCAAGGAGGAAAGACAAGATGGGCAGATACTTCGCTTTTATCAGATTTGAAGGGGTCAAAAACAACGACAACATGGTAAAGGCTTTAACAAGGGTCAGAATAGGTGATTGGAGAATTCAAGCAAATGTTGCTAAATTCAAAAAAGAAGAAGACAGAAACGAACAGAGGAATCAAAGGGTTGGGGAAGCGCCTCAACCAAGGGTGGGTGAGCACTGTAACCAGCATATTGAGAAAGGAAAGCAGTCGGCTTGGAACGACTCCAGTCAATTTCCTCCTCTGCCGGGTAGTAGCAAGCCGAGTATTGTTACGATTCCGAATAAAACATTCCAGGTACATTATGTGCTTCGGAAGTGTTCACTGGTGGGTAGGGTTATAGACATCGCTCGGCTTTGTAGAATGGAAGATTTCTTTAAGGCGACGGAAATCAAAGACGTTACTTTGAGGTATGTGGCTGGTATGGAGGTTCTCTTAACGTTCACTACTGCAGCAATGGCAGAGGAGTTCTTGTTAACGAAGGAAAATGTATGGAAGACATGGTTTCTCAGGTTGGAGAGATGGGATGGGCAGCATACGCAGTTTGAACGTATAGCTTGGTTAAAGGTGATGGGAGTTCCTCCATATCTATGGGATAAAGAAGTTTTTGATCGTATAGGGGGCTCCTTTGGTTCGGTGGTTCAAGGATCGTGTGCGACTGAACGTGATGGGAATTTCTCATTCGAGTCGATTGCGGTGCTGGTTAAAGAAGGACGCAGGATTTCTAATCAGGTTGAGCTTCGTTGGAAGAATGAAAGAATTAACGTGTGGGTCGAAGAAATGGATGAGTCTTGGAGTCCAGATTTTGTCCTCTCTAAAGTAAACCCCAACAAGATAGCTACATTGGATCAAGATAATGGTGATGTTCAGGTGATAAGCCCTGAGAAGGCAGGCTGCTCTCATAGACCTCATGATGAGGAGTATGAGGATGGTCATGAAGAAGGTGAAATCGCCGAGGAAGATGTGACGGACCCTCCGGCGGAAAACACGGCGAATATCCCGGCACAGGAGACGGTGGAACTGAACGGGCAGATTCCACGCGTGACTGACAACTTGGGTGGTCCCGAAATCCCAACGGTCATTGATGGTCAGACTCCACGTGTGACTGACAACGTGGGTGGTCCCAATTTCCCAACAGTAAATGATGGGCCAAATTTGGATAATGGGCCTGGGATTTTTGTTTCAAGGAAAAGGACCAGGGTAGACAGTGGGCTAAATGAAAACTTGCTGGACCTAAATTCTCCAGAAACAATATGGGGGGCGACCAGTCCGATGTCATTTTTCCTACTGAGTTCTCACCGTCGATTCATCCGGTTGGCCAGGTAGTAGATGAGGGTAGGAATGATAACGGAGTAACCGATTCAGGCGATCATGATGTCAGAATCGAATCCTCGGCAACAATCAATTTAGGCATGGCGGTGGGAATTGTTAGAAAGTAAATATAACTTTATGTTTTCTGATTTGTTATGTATATTTGAACATATATCTTCTGTATTTCTATATATATTAGTAAGTGTGTTGTAAGATATAAACATTAGTTGTAAGTATATAGTTAGGATGTGAATAAATTTCGGATACAAGAAAGACTACAACATGGATTCAAGGAGTATTCAAGATGGCTGCAAATATCAACAAAGCTGCAATGTTTCTGATTCGAGGACTGCACAAAGATCAGCATCCAAATGGGTCAAGTATTTCGAACAATGGACAGCAGCATACTTCAAATAAAAGGGGGAGAACCTATTCTAAAATGACCAATATACCCCTGACAGTTAAATCTGTTATATGGCGCCAAATATGCAAACCGGTGGGAAACAATGTAACCAACACAACCGTTCAGGGACACACCGATTCATTTAGTATTTATAGGATAATGTTCATCATTTGTTAGTTATCAAGATTGTTCATATTACAATCCAAAACTTCCTTGTAATCTTTATAATCTTTCTGTTTTTATAAACCTTCAGTCCGAAACCTTCTTATTAATACATTATAATTCGATTATCATTTGTTTGTTCAAATTCTGTTTCTGTTCTTGTGTACACTTCGATCAAATAATCCGCTGCAAATCTGATTCTTTGCCAACAACTTGGTATCAGAGCCAGTATTTTAATCAAAACAATTCAAAAATTCTCTGTTCTTATTTTTTGAATTCTGCAATTCAAATTATACAAGTTCTGTACAAACTGTTTCATTACCGATTACTATTTCTTGTAAAACAGTTTGTCATTCCTATACAGATTACACATCAGAATTTCGAATCAGTCTTGTTCGTTCTCAGTTTGTTTATCATGTCTGAAACATCAATTAATTCGTACTTAAATTCAGAAGTCCATCACAGAAATGTTCACAGAAACCGTAAAGAAAGGAGGGCAGAAATACGAAGAAGAGGAGTGGAAACAAGATCATGTTTTTATTGCCACACACCGGGTCATCTTATAAGTTATTGCCACATAAGGGAGAAGGATGAAAGTGCACAATTAATCAAAGATGCCATAGACACGGGCATAAGTTATTATCCACAAGAAAGGTTGCACACCGAAGAAGAATACATTCTCAAAGGATCCGGCTTTGGTACTTGGAGAGATGTTTGGTATGTAAGTCCCAAAATTCAGAATCACATAAGTGGAAACCTTGATTACTTTCTTAAACTAAAGAAATCTTTTGGTGTAGAAAGTAGAATTAAGAATGACTTTGTTTTTATAAGGGGTGTGGGTATAGTTTGCATAGAAGCCGAAGAAAATTCTCTAATAATACCCAATGTATTTTACTCAAATGACTTAGAAGACAACATACTAAGTCTACCCCAATTAAAACTACAAGGTTTCATTGTTAAGATTGATGGGAATACATGTAGTGTCCAAAACATGTTCAAAAATGAAAGTATGCAATTTAAGTTGTTAAAAGACGACAAAGATGATAAGGAATCTATGTTGAGGGAACTAGGAGATGAACATGATCATGAACAAAGAAAAAATGAGTACTTAAACAAGTACTTTGAAGAACTATCCCTCAATGCCGAAGAGAATATAAAACAAATGGAAGAGTCGGTTCATGATCTAGAGATAGATTCCATAGAAAAGTGCATTGAATTTTTGGACATAATAGATCACTTAAAGTATCCATGGGCTCATAGGGATTTATTGAAGGATCACTTCCTTCGTATGATAGATTGGTTTCTAAACTTTTATTTAAAAGTAACCAATCGGCCAATCCCACCCGTGATGGAACAAGGAAAGAAAGTGCATCTATTTGATCTATACATACTAGTTAAGAGAGAAGGAGGACACGAAAGGGTATCAAAGTATAATATTTGGGTGGTGATAGCAAAAGAATTGGGATTAGATTATGAAGACAAGGATATTTTAAGAATTCTTTATGCTAAGTATTTGGATGTTTTGGATTGGCAATACCAAGTATACAAAACAACCCTAAACATTGCAAATAATAATGAAAAGAATGGAGTTGGATGTAGTGAAGTTAGAGAAACCGGTTTAGTAACAAAACTTATGAACTTACTTCATCAAAACTCAACAACAATGCATGAAGACTATGCTCTTTACATGGGAGGAGATTGGGAATCAGCAAATCAATCAATCAAGAAGCGCAAGTTCGACTTCTCTCAAGTGGAAAAAGCATTAAAGGAAGCAATGGACACCCTACCAAGATCATCCATGAAACCGAGTTATATTTAAGGGAGGGTGTTAGAAAGTAAATATAACTTTATGTTTTCTGATTTGTTATGTATATTTGAACATATATCTTCTGTATTTCTATATATATTAGTAAGTGTGTTGTAAGATATAAACATTAGTTGTAAGTATATAGTTAGGATGTGAATAAATTTCGGATACAAGAAAGACTACAACATGGATTCAAGGAGTATTCAAGATGGCTGCAAATATCAACAAAGCTGCAATGTTTCTGATTCGAGGACTGCACAAAGATCAGCATCCAAATGGGTCAAGTATTTCGAACAATGGACAGCAGCATACTTCAAATAAAAGGGGGAGAACCTATTCTGAAATGACCAATATACCCCTGACAGTTAAATCTGTTATATGGCGCCAAATATGCAAACCGGTGGGAAACAATGTAACCAACACAACCGTTCAGGGACACACCGATTCATTTAGTATTTATAGGATAATGTTCATCATTTGTTAGTTATCAAGATTGTTCATATTACAATCCAAAACTTCCTTGTAATCTTTATAATCTTTCTGTTTTTATAAACCTTCAGTCCGAAACCTTCTTATTAATACATTATAATTCGATTATCATTTGTTTGTTCAAATTCTGTTTCTGTTCTTGTGTACACTTCGATCAAATAATCCGCTGCAAATCTGATTCTTTGCCAACAGGAATAAATTTGGGTGGACTTGACGAATTAGTGGAGAAATCGATCAGAGAGGAAGGTGATGCTTAGCAGGCCCAATGAAGATGATGTCATTTAATGTGAGAGGGTTGGGGGAGGATAAAAAAATTCTCTCTGTGGGTGAAGTAATCTCGGAGCAAAAACCGGATTTCCTAGCTATTCAAGAAACGATGCTGAGAGATGGGAGCAGAATTAATGTGCAGAAACTATGGGGGAAGAGAAAAGCTGAGTTCGAATGGGTCAATGCTAAGGGAAGGTCGGGCGGGATACTGTGTTGCTGGGAGTCGAATATTCTTAACATGTCAGAGGTGGTCAGACACAGACACTTCCTGATGATTTTTGGTACTCTGGTACAATCAGGTGATGTTATTAATATAATGAATGTATATGCTCCACAGTTAGCGTCTAAAATTGAATTATGGGAGGCGATACCAAATTGTTTATCGAATTGTCAAGGGATGAAAGTTGTTTTGGGGGACTTTAATGCAGTAAGATGGGAAGAGGAACGTTTGAACAAAGAATTTAACCCGCGATGTGCCGAAGAATTTAACCTTTTCATAGAAACTAACGAGTTATACGAATACCCTATGGGTGGGCGTAAATTTACTCGGGTGGCTGGGGGGGGGAACCAATTGAGTAAAATAGATAGAATCCTTGTTTCTCAGCCTTTTTGGGACCAATGGCCATATGCCTCTGTCACAGCCTTCCCTCGAATCATTTCGGATCACAGTCCGATTGTACTATCTACGGCTGAGATAAACTTTGGAGCCCCTCCTTTCCGGTTCTACAATTCGTGTCTTGCGAAATCAGAGATTGATCAGGTGGTTAAAGGGGCGCTCGAGGACTTTTCGGGTGACGGCTGCCCTGATGTTGTCTTTGCTAACAAGCTAAGGAGAATTATGGAGGCGCTTAAACAGTGGATGCGATCCAACAGGGCTGCCAGGGATTCGAACAAAATTGGTTGTATAAATGTTATCTCGGAACTTGACGGGATCATGGAGAATAGAACGCTGTCAGAGGAGGAGTTATCCATATGGACTGAAAATAAACGGAATTTGGAGGAAATTAATATGGAGATTGCACAAGACTAAAGACAAAAAGCTCGGGTAAAATGGTCTATCGAGGGTGATGAAAATACCACGTTCTTTCATGGTATGATAAACCAAAATTTTGGTGCTAACAGACTAAATGGAATCTTGATTAATAACGAATGGGTGGTGGATCCTATTAAAATGAAGGCCGAGGCTCGGAAATTCTTTGCTTATAAGTATAGGGAACCGTTGCTTCATCGCCCAACTTTTGTGTGCCCAAATATAAAGAAATTGTCCGAGGTAGAAGCCAGCAATCTCATCGGCCCTTTTGAGGAGTTAGAAGTCAAAAATGCAATTTGGGAGTGTGAAAATGATAAGGCCCCTGGACCCGATGGATTCACATTCGGGTTTTTGAAACACTTCTGGGAATTAATAAAAGTGGATATCATGAAGATTATGGAATTTTTCTTTGAGCAGGATCAATTAGCCAAGGATGCGACTCGTCTTTTATAGCCCTCATTCCTAAATGCCCGGACCTGATACACTTCTCGGATTTTCGACCAATTAGTCTTCTCGGTTGCATCTCAAAGATTATTTATAAAGTGTTGGCGAATCGTCTGAAAGGGGTTTTGGGTTCGGTTATATCCGAATTCCAATCCGGGTTTTTGGGTAATAGAAACATCCTTGAGGGTCCGTTGATGGCAAATGAAGTGATCTCATGGGTCAAAAGAGCAAAATTGAAAGCATTTTTGCTAAAAGTAGATATGGAAAAAGCTTATGACTCCATTAGTTGGATTTTTATTTTGGCCGTTTTAGTTCAAATGGGATTTCCGGAGAGGTGGGTTATGTGGGTGAAAGGCATCCTTCAATCATCACGGGCATCGGTCTTGATTAACGGTTCGCCAACTTGGGAATTCCAAGGTTTCCGTGGGGTGAGACAAGGCGATCCGTTATCTCCATACATATTCATCATCGCTATGGAAGCGCTCTCATGCTTTATTATAAAGGGGATCGAATTAGGGCTGATAAGAGGAATTAATTTACCAAACGATGGTCCGTAATGCATCATCTAATGTATGCCGACGACATTATGATTATGGGTGATTTGAGTTCCGATAACGTTCGGAATGTTATTCGATTAATGAGATGTTTTCATTTAATATCGGGATTGAAGATGAACCATAACAAAACAAATATATACGGCGTAGGGGTTGGTGTCGAGGAGTTGGAACAAATCGCAAACGGCATTAAGTGCAAAGTGGGCAGGTTCCCTTGTAGGTATTTGGGGGTTCCAATCGGGGTGAACATGAACCATGCAAAATATTGGAAGAGTGTCACGGATTGTATAAGGTGCCGCCTCTCGAAATGGAAAGCAAAAAAATTGTCCGTAGGTGGTCGAGTGATACTATTAAGAGCCGTTTTGGATAGCCTCCCGATATTCTTCTTTTCTTTATTCAAAGCTCCAAAAGGAGTCATCGATAAGCTTGAAGCTATAAGGAGGAGATTCTTTTGGGGCGGGGATGATGAAAAGGCAAAGACATGTTGGATTGCATGGGATAGGGTCGTCGGTCCCGTGGACAAGGGTGGATTGGGGTTGGGGTCGCTAAAGGCAATCAATGTAAGCTTATTAGTGAAATGGTGGTGGAAGTTTAAACAAGAGAATGGTCTGTTATGGCATCGAGTAGTTTCGGCTGTTCATTGATGCCCAAATGCGTGGACTTACTTGCCGGTTAAAGCCGGCGTTGCAGGTACATGGAACGCTATCGTGAAGCTGGAAAAAGATCTCCATGAGCAGAACGTGGATTTAAGATGCTTATTCAAAGGAGTGCTTGGTGAGGGGAATGCAATTCGGTTTTGGGTGGATTATTGGGTTGGGGATTGTCCTTTGATGTACAAATTTCCTTCTCTATTTGTGCTTGAGGCTGATAAAAATGTCAAAGTGGGTCAAAGGCTGCTGGGTTGGGTTTGGAAAAGAATGCCGATTGCTGAAAATGAAGTACGTGAGCTGCAATCGTGTGAGTCACTGCTACAGGGTATTTCGACTTCGGTTCAAAGGGATAAATGGACGTGGACTGAAAGTTCGGATGGGGTTTTCTCTACGGCTGCTTGTAGGAAAATCCTATATCGGACGGCTGTCCCGTACTATCCTTTTGAATGGGTTAAAGGGGTTCCAAGAAAGGTGTCAATTCACGGTTGGAAAGCGATTCAGGACCGGCTTCCTACGCTGTTGGGGTTGAAGAAACGAAAGATCTTCCATGGTTCAACGGCTTGCAGATTTTGCAACGAAGGGGACGAGGACGCTGACCATTTATTTACCTCCTGTGTCGTGGCATCTGTGGTTTGGAACAAGATCAGTTCATGGATGGGTCTCCAGCCGATTTTCGCATTCAATGTTAAAGACCTGCTGGAGTTACATTCCTCGGCGACGACTTCAAAAGTTAAAAGCGACTTTATGCGGATTATAATCTTAGCAACATGTTGGGTGATATGGAAAGCAAGGAACGACATTATATTTAACGGAAAAAGGGCAAACACTTCAAGCATCTATGGTGAAGTTCAAGCTTTGACCTTTACATGGGTCAAATATAAATACAAACAACCGGGTTTGACGTGGGAAAACCGGAGACAATTCAATATAGGATAATTGCATTTTGTATTGTGTCTTCTCTAGGATGTCCGGGTGATCAATGATTGTTTGTAGCGTCTTGCTTTAAATGATCATGTAAATACTTTGGTGATGAATGAGAATTTTGTTGTTTGCCGATCAAAAAAAAAAAGAAAGGAGATATTAATTTAGTTCAACAAATAAGTTGTTTAAATAATAAAGTTGGTATATGATAGTATTAATTCGTATTATGGTAATTAGACTGACTATTTTGTTGCCATTATAGGAATACAGAATACAGACTCCACTGCTGAGTAATGTGATCAACAATTATTAGCGTTTATAATATTGGTTGCTAACGTATTATCTTATATGGTTGCAACGAGATGGAAAAGTAGAAGCTTACCCTGTTGACATGTCGCCAGGCCATTAGAAACTGTGAGTTTTTTTCTTAGTTTAAAATGTTAAATCATTTATAAACACGTATCAAGTGTTAACTGAAAACACGTTTTATCCAAATTACTGAACTTCATATAACAGATTTTAACAGGTTTTATGCATTAAAATTACGTTTTAGGTCACTTTTGACACGTTTGATTTGACCCACTTTTTTAAGCTTCATTTAATTTTTCTTATTTTTTTTACCCGTGTTAGACCTATGAGACGTAGGGTTTAGCCCGGATCAAGCATTCATAAGTAAAACTACAAATTCTAATCATGGGTAACGTTGATAACAAAAATTCTTTTTGTAAGATAGTTTATTTTAACTACCTACACTTGATCACCTCCTAACAAACACACTAACTGATTTTTCTGCATTATGTAATCAGCGAATCGTATGCCACATTCAAATCTTTGCGTTATCCGGATGGTTAACAGTTCCGTTGCCCATTGAGCACAGTGAATTCATTGAAGGTTTAAGATGGAGCATTCCTTACTTCAAGCTACCATGGGAATTTGGTTACGTGAATCCCACGTGGCCTATGAATCCACATTCATATGATCATGGAGCTCAAAGTATAATAACAGAAGCTACACGTCTAGAATGAGTTGACTCGGTGTACGGATTGCCACTAACTGCAATGGAGTATAAATCATTTTTTGAGGTCAGCAAGCTGTAAATAATTACTTTCCTGAAATTATTGTGTTTGTTTCTGATGGTGGTTTTATACGCATTACGCAGAGCCAAAAAGTGGCGCCTGACGCTCAATATATAACAGATTTGAATGATTCACACAGGTAAGTTTTAATATGTTGGTTACAGATAACATGTTACGGATTGAAACTATTGCAGGATGTCAGACTTGACCCATATCATTTGTATGAGCAACAAATGTAGTCTTTCTAGATGAGTTATAATGATTTGACTGTGATATTACATGTGTTGGTTTGATTATTTGAATTGAAGTTGGATTGTTTTTATACAGGTAGATGGATTTTAATAGGAGTATGTTTTGGCTGCTGGTTTGGTGGTGGTCCAGTGGCTGTTTGAATTGAAGTTGGATTGTTTTTATACAGGTGGATGGTTTTATAGAAAACTTGAAGTACCTAAGGCAAGAGAAGGGATGGGTGTGAACATAAACATGTTGTTTACGCGCATGACAGGTTCGTTGTTGTTAATTCATTTGCACTTATTAAACTGATATCATTAGTGTTCTTACAGTCCATGACGTACCCGATTTTCATCAAATATGCTACATCTGCGTCGGATGATATAGTAATGGTATGTGGTACAAGTAAATAATATATTGAATTAAGTTGAGATTGATTAATTAACTCAGTTGGTAACTACTTGAAAGTTTATTACTCTTTACAGTTTTATCGCTAGATGCGGAGGCGATGGTGGTGGAGGAATCTGGGCGCTACCAGGCATACCTAATTTGGGCCAATATTAGGCTCTGTGGTGGCGATGATCTGTCCGTTTAACATATGAGCTACTACTTCATGCATTGTTGCCTTCGCATCAATAGAGGTTCATCCGACTACAACAGCCAATGTCGGAGGTGTCAGCGACTTAATTAACTTGGGAATTATTAGTTAAGGGAATTATCACACACTTTTGAAGCCTAAGGTTCAGCTTTTTCCTATTTTCAGGAAACCAGGCATGTTAGATACGCGAGTTTAATCTATATATGTTAATCATGTAATATACAAAAACATTACCAGCACATGTCATTACTCATTAATACCATATTTAGAAATCATGTTATTCTAACATTTTCTTTTTGCGCATAAATGTGTCTTTAAATGTTATGATTAGAGTAGTTTGACATGAGTTGTGACAGACAAATTTGCAAGTCGCGCAACGCGCGATCATTCCATATGTCAAACGATGCAAGTTATGTCGTTACTTATTTTGCAAATAAGATTGACGCCGCCGCAACGCGCGGCCGGGTAAAAAACCTAGTTATTATATATAGCGCAATGCGAACCACCACCAACATTGTATTTGCCTTCACAGCCTTTAGGGTTGGGGCAAGCAGACTTGCCTTTTTGTAGACTGCCATTACTTAAATGACCATCTTTAGAATTTCCTCCAAGAACCCGCCTATAAACATCAGTATCTATCATAAATTCTAGCTCGTCATACTCAATAACTCACCACTCTGCCGCCACATAACTGCCATTGTGGGGCGCCGTCCATCCATCACAGTCTTTGATCATCATGAGCATCATGATTGATAGAGAGAAGATGGTAATTGCTCGTTTATTAAACATCTTGGTTTTGTTTGGATAGTTGGTGTTTGTCATGACTTATAACGAACATAGTGGCCTTTAAGTCGGGTTAGTGTGCATAGTGGATAGCGATTATGGCTAATTAATAATTGAATTAGCTTTAATTTGGGACTGTACTGCCCACTAAACATGTTCAATAAAGAGGTCAAAAAGATCGATTTTTTACAATACTATAAGTTAAAGTGGAATTACAAGATAAATTATTGAATGTTTCTGTCGGTGACATTCTACTAGAGTGCTATATAAATGAAATTTATGTTTTTCCTATCATATTTTACAAGAAAAACGTATGAACCTATAATTATAAACTTTTTATTTACATACGGATTTACAATTGATATTAGTTAAGTATTACGTACTTGACATAAAATGCTTACTGTGGCGTGGAAAATTTGGAATTGGCAGGTGTTTAAAGGTAAGCCTCATATCATAGATGGTTCTAGACAAGATACACCCATATATTTCGTACGAAACGTGAGAACGCTATATAAAACTATTGAAATTCAAAATTTATTTTTACACTTATCTTTACTATACAGGAAATTAAATTAAACTTATCGCCTCCATTAATAAAAATTAAGAAGTTATTTCTTTAGGAGAACGCTATATGAAACTATTGAAATTCAAAATTTATTTTTACACTTATCTTTACTATACAGGAAATTAAATTAAACGTATCGCCTCCATTAATAAAAATTAAGAAGTTATTTCTTTAGGAGTTAAGTGCAGTTTTCGATCATATGGTTTGCACCAATTCACAGTTTCAGTATGAGTATAACACCCTGAGTCCCTGACTTTCAATACGAACTGTATTACGTAACTTTCAATAAATAAACTTGTATACTACAATCTTTATAGATGTTTTTTCATTTGACTTGAGATGTTCCGTGTGTCAACACGGGTCTCTAACCTAGTAATAATAATAATAATAATAATAATATAATAATAATAATATAATAATAATAAAAAAAATAAAATTGAGAATCCAATTCTATCGGAAATTAAAAGAAAACCACCAACTTATTTTTACATGTGAAAAGTTCCCTTAGGTAGCAAATCTTGCTCCATGCTCTTAAACTCTAGTAATTGTCTCACATTATAACAATCCAAACAAAACCAGTCCAAATTATAAGTACATTTTTCTAACGACATCATTTCACAAAACAAAATAACTATTTTGGATAATCATGCTTTTCCAATTACCATCTAGTCGCAACAACATGCAACTTTTACAACATAAAATACAACTCGGCAACAACTATCTAAGACAGTAATTACCAGTTTACCACAAAAGATTCGTTACAAAACCTTCAATATACTGAGAACCACAATAACCGCATAATACGCTTGTACGCATTGCTTTGAAGATAATCAAGGTACATAGCTAAAGACAGAAACTGTGACATTTACGTAACCATCTTATGTATCACATTCAAAACATCATGTATAAGTGTAATATACAGTCATCATGGTTCTTAGCAGTGAGCACAAATAAAAATTTATTCCGTTAGAACACTAACCTGTAAAACAAACTAAAACATCACAACATCACCTTCTAGATACTGAGAACCGCAATAACCGCAGAATACGTACCCTTGTACAGGGTGCTTTGAAGATAATCAAGGTAGCTAAAGACAGAACGTGTGACACCTACATAACCATCTTATGTATCACATTCAAAACACCACGTATAAGTGTATTATACAGTCATCACGGTTCTCAGCAGTAAGCACACATAAAAATTTATTTCGACAGAACTAAACGATAAAACAAACTAAAACATCACAACATCACCCACGACAATGATACTAATACATAATGACCAACACCCATGTTGATCATTAGCAAGAAAATGGATTCTCTGTGCAGCCGTTGCCGTGACCACCAGCATTGACTGCGCCTCCAGTACAACTGTCGCCGCAAGCAGTACTTTCTGGATTTTGACTGTTATATACATTAATTTTAGGATTTCCCTTCTTCAGAACCCGCCTATAAATTTCGGTATGATCTATCATATATTCTAGCCAGTCGTCCTCAAAGACTCCGCAGTCTGCCGTCCCACAACTGCCGTTGAGGGGCGCCATCCATCCGTCACATTCTTTGATCATCATGAGCATCATGATTGATAAAGAGAAGATGGTAATTGCTCGTGCATTAAACATCTTGGTTTTGTTTGGATAGTTGGTGTTTGTCATGGCTTATAAGGAACGTAGTGGCCTTTTAAGTCGGGTTGGAGTGCATAGTGGATAGCGATTGTGGCTGATAATTGAGTTAGCAGCTTTGGGTCTGTAGTGCCCACTAAACATGTTCCATAAAAGAAGTCAAAAAGGTTGGTTTTCATATATACTAGTATAAGTTTATTTGTCGTTAGTTATTAGTTAGTGTGGAATAATAAGACACAATATTGAATTTTTCTGTCGGTGGTATTTGCATGAGTCCGATATAAATGAGACTTATGTTTGTTAAATTTTTGGCATCAATAATATATAGGATTTGAAACCTCATCAAGACAAAATTTTATCTAATACCTTGATACCATTACCTAAAACCTTTGGTTGAAATTGGTGTTTAAACTTTAAAGGTTATAGGGGGAGCAAAAAAAAATTTCTATAATGCGAAAAAAAGTTATTCATTTCTTTACATTTTTAAAAATTTTCTGAAATACAATACTTACGCACCCCTCTTGAAATTCGAAAGAATATTTCTAACAAATTTCGTTTATTTATAGAAACATAAGATAACATAATATGATTTAATAATTAAAAAAAATCATTTAACTAGTTTTGTCCCGATTGCTAAGTGTTATGTGTCTTATATCTAAGGCTTGATACAAAACACTATTGAGCCGGACGTCTCATTGGAAGCAGCATCTCTATTCCCACGGGTTAGAGGTAAGGTTGTCTACATCTTACCCTCCTCAGACCCTACCTTAGCTTTTGCTATAGGTGGGATTAACTGAGTATGATGAATGATGATGTATTTTTTTTCCATATTATAACTTAGTATAAACAAACTGAAATGTAATAAATATGAAAGGGTTTGTAGTATGGCAAAATCCTGATGTTTAGAAAATTTGTTTACATAAGGTTTAGCGTTCAAATCCAATGATCAGTGGCAGAGTTTGAAAAAAAAAATCAGTGGGGCCGAGAGTTACAAGACCCTTGAAACGGAGAGGTCGGACTCAATACGTATAAAATTTTCGGATGAAAACGGAGAAATTTACACTACTAAGCTAAAAAACGTGAAGGCCATACCCAATTCATTTAAAATTTTCGGATGAAAACGAACAAATTTACGTCATTAAGACGAAAAACAAATAGGACCCAACTTTCCTTATCCTTTAGCCCCTACGAATGATAGACAAAATATGTATGTTTAAGAATATAATTATTTAAATAAATCAGTATAGAATAAAGGTGAAAGGAAAATCAAATGTAAAAGATTAAAAAAAAAGTACGAATGGAAATAAAGCAAAACCATGTGTTTCACTCTTGTGGGTGGATTGGTGATTTTAATCTTGCCATCACATTCTCACTAATTTATCAGAGTCTATCACATTTTATCATTAAATACTGAGGTGATTATACCCATTACTAACTTTTCTTATACATAAACTATAAATTTAAATAAACTAAAACCAACATTTGTTAAATTTAAATATAAAAAAAGTACAATACAAATTTAAAAACGACAAAAACATTAAAAAAATAACCTCAAAGTTGTCAGCCAAAACTCACTTCGCACAAAATTCCTGTTTGCGTTCAGTGAGAAGCGATGCGATTTGGGTTGGCATGTTGGGTTGGGAGAAAGGATGTGGATATTGGATTGGAAACGGTTGGGATGAAAATTGTTGGGTTTGAAACTTTAGGTTTTGAAAACTTTAGGTTGGAAAAGGTTGGGTTTGAAACGAATGATTTGGAATAAGTTGTGGCATTTGTGATTCGTCTTAATGAAACCTATTCGGTTCGCCTAAACGTAACCTTTGATCTAACCCCGCCTGCCGACACATTTTTGCTTGAACCTTCCATTTTCAATTTTTTTTCTTGGTTGAAATGTGTGTTGGTGGTCGTGGTGGTGGTCTATATCATCTCTATATAAATATATCCCCTATGGTTATCTCTATATTAGATAATAAAACAAGTCTTAAAGCTACATGTACTAGTCTTAGTGTTGTAAAAGTCTGATTCCAAGGCCTTGTACTCGGCGAGTACTCGGTCCTCGGAACCCCTCCGAGACGACTTTCTCTTACTCGGCCACAACTAGTCGGCGGTGATCAACTCGGTCAACATCGGCTACTCGATCAACACGGCCTTGTACTCAGTCAACTCGGCCTTGTACTCGGTCAAGTTGGCCCTCTACTCGGTGGTCAAAATCAGTCAGTGTAGTCCTACCCAGCCCAACTCGGCCCTGTGCTCGGCATACTAAGCCTTGTACTCTGCAAAGTTTGAATTTTAAACATGTATCATTTAAAAACATG